>CAIGRB010153110.1:0-12942 GCA_903798255.1 Fraxinus quadrangulata | reverse complement strand
AAAAAAACTCATTAAAATGGTTGTCAAACAAGAGCTATATGCATTTAGAAGTTGAACCGACTATAATGTAACTTAATGGTTCTCGCAGAGGACAATGCAAAAGATTTCGTATCCAGTGGTGGTTTGAAAGAACTCATAGAAATATCAAATAGTTCTGCAAGAGACGATATACGCAATTTGGCTAAGAAAACAATACGGTTAAGTCCATCGTTCCAGATACTGATGCGCCCAGAATGAACACATTTGCATTTTATATTCTTCTGGAGTTATATGTATTTAGCTGCAATAGCACATATGCGTACAGTTGGTACTTGAATTATGGCTTTATAAATGTACAGAAGATGGGTGCAAAGTACATATTTTTTTTGTCATGTTTGGTACCCTTGAACTAGTAGTACTCGAGAACCGGATGTGAACCGGCCCCGCAGGTTGCCACTTCATTTGGATCGATCTGGTCTATGGTCAAAACAGAGTACAAGTCAGCTCTAGGAAGACTTGATCGAGGAGTGTTGTGAATTGTTTGAAGTGTTTCACATCAAGGCAAACCCTTTTAGTTTATTTAAATTCCAACAGTAATATTACTCCAAGAGGAAATTAAATATTTTTTTAAAGTCTTTATGTTTGAGTATGATGTGTAAATTTAATTTATTTGATTTAATATTGTGAAAATACCATTAAAATCCAACAAAAAATAAAATAAAAAGATTTGCAAGAGGGTTTTGGGTTTAAAAATTTAAATCCTTGAGAACCTGCTAGAACGTGTGATAGACCGATTGAGATTCCCTCTGTAGCCCCAAGATGTGTACGCACTTGTCCTAAATAGAGTATGATCCAATCTGAATTCATGCACAACCAGCCCGTGCGCCTGGCGAGTACCCCGCTGCGCCCCTTAATGAATCTAATGTCCTTTCGACCCTTGTTTGTTTCCTACCGCCGTCATATATCTCATGGGATCCAGCCACTATTACCCTACAATTACGATAAGTTTGTAGTTTTTCTACAAAATGTTTTTCATTTTTATTCAGTTCAATAACCGACCGCTGTGGATTCTAAAGTTTCTATCAGAGTGGTATTAGCTCGAGTCGAATTGAAAATACTCCGGGGGGGAAAAAAACTGCAATCAAGCACTTTTTCTATCTTAGCCTAAACTAATAACAAAGTAATTATTATTATAAACAATACGAATTTACAAGTAATCAATCATTCGGGATCTACAATGTAAGAACACCCTGATTTATCGCAAACAGAAGCCTCGGCCGCAAAATTGATCGTACGAGAAAAAAAAAAACGAAGAAAAAGACTAATGCATGCAATAATGGTCATCTCCAAGAAACAAATACTCAAAAATATACCCAAACTCGGCAATTCAGTAGAATCGGATCAGCTTCTGGCCTCCATTTTCATTTAGAACCTCCATAGTTCTGCTACTAGAATTCAATCTGCAATCATACTTGAACCTGAACTCTGTTGCAAAAGGCATCTGTATGCCCATTGGAACCTTAGCGGGGCAGAACCTCAGCCACGCGGTCATCTGAATCAGATGGAATTTCTCTCCCGGGAACCTGGACCTTTAGAAGATTTGTGTACCTGTTAATAAAAGTGATAGTTTAGTGACGATAGGTGAGTTATTCCCCGAATTCAGTTTCATGCTGCTTGGAAACTCACTCTGCAGATGTGAACAAGTGGTCGTGCTCTGCAATGAATGCAAGCAATGCCTGGAAAAGGTAAATCCAATGGTTATTGTTGATTAGAATATGAATTTTCCAGCTTACAAAAAGCGAGCAAGAAATGTGGAGAGAGGATAAATTAAATTTAAACTGATAGCAATGGTATTCTCAGATTTACCTCAAAGGGCATGTTTAACAATTCATAATAAGTACGGACGCGATCTAATCTCAACTGTATAGCTTCATTATCAATCGAAGAGATAGCAGCCAAAGCCTGGAAAAGATCAGAAGAATTGATAAATATGCAGTTCATGGGGACCATAATGAATCGAAAAATGAGAAAGTGCATGACAACGTTTGTATCTCATTTCACCAAAAATAAAATAAAAAAGTTATCACAACCATGGCGAAAAGACAATCTATCTGATTAAGATGGTAGTTCCAATATTTGTCTTTAAACCTTTCATTTTCTCAAAACTCGTTCTTGTACATGTAGCTGGTTGTCAGACAATTTTAGGTATGCTTGGAGGATTTTCTGTGTGAGGAAAAAATAAAGGTTGGGTGCGGGGATATGGTTCTCCACAAATTTTTGAAAACTACATTCAGATTAATTTAGGATACTACGGGGATTTTGTATGTTTACTTTCCTTTTTGTTTGTTCCATTCATTTTTTTTTTCATTTTGGGTGTGATTGGGTAGGGGGTTGAAGGATCTCCGCAAGTTTACGAAAAAACTTATTTGCATGTAAATCTGTGTGACTATCTGATAAACGCCACTAACAGTTTGAGCTGCTGAACCGCTCATTAAAAGTTCCTGTTCTTTGTTATTTCATTTCAATGACAAAAAGTGATGCTCTAATCCGTGCATGGCACTAGGTTTAATATGTGCTTGGTTGAATAAATTGAACGAGTTGGACTGTCACATAGATCCTTTTTCTATTCAAAGAATGGATGTCGAGGCGGGACTTAGAAGTAGAAAATCAGAGCATAATGTTTATGATAGTTTCTACTTTACGTAAATGCGAATTAATAACAGCAGGGAGAAAGTAGGGGATACAAACTGACCTGTTCCAGTGCAATTGAATTACGGCATATCTGCTGAACCCCAAAAAGGTTGATAGATTTTATATCAACCAAAGCCTAACATAAAATAATCAAGTCTCTTGTCAGGAACGATTATAAAGAAGGTATTCTGAAGGATTCAGAAGAAATTTGAATACGAGGAAGATTGTGCCAGACAAACCTTCATAAATGCATTTGCTGCAATACTGCATATTCCCCCGAATATGTAATTCCGTTTCTCTCCCGCAACAAAAGGTGCCATTTCCTCATCTCGACGGGTTATCTACAATACATGAACAGAAAAGTTGAAAACCTCGCTTCAAAATAATCGAGATAGAATTTTCAAAAATTGAAAGGGCATTTCCAAGAAATGGAAGTATAATTTAAAAAGAGTAGCATCTTCCTTCACTTAAAAATGATTATAAGCATTCAAAAATAAAATCAGCAGACATGGAAGGGATGTAGAAGACAAAAAAACAAAAGAGTACTATGAGTCATGAAGTTACTCTGATCAATCATTACAATCCTCAAGTCTAGACGGGGGCAACAAGCATCTTTCTAAACAGTTGTTTGAAAGGTTTAAATACATTAAAAAAATAACAAGATGCACAACACAGGCAATTAATATGATTTTTTTTATTGATTCTGATAGAGGAAAATTAGCAAGAATTTCGCAAAGAATTCTTCCATCAAGGGCATAAGAAAACTACTCTTTATTAAGGAAATCAACAGGAAGACTTGCATCACATAATGGTGGTTCAGCTAGTCAGTGTGCCGTATCAAACAAATCTAGTTGGACCCATATGCTAATGAATTTGTTTGAAAGCTAGAAACCAGTTTGTTTGAGTTACATACATGGGGTTACATTCGTTGAGTTTTCTAAAAACAAAAATATTAATTCCAATTTTTTTTCCTTCTTTGGGCTTTGATTGAGCAAAATTAGTATGGAGTGCCAGAAAACCCTTCTATCCAGAAAATGTTCTGCTATAATCAGAAGACGATTGACAGCAAGCACAGAGTGATGATAAAGTATTTGTGTACCCTATGTGCTCTGAATTTTTGGCTGCCAACTGCAAGTTAGCAAAAACCTCCTCAGATGAACATCAACTCTTGCGTAATTCAAATCAGTATATATGGTGCTTGCATATTCCAGGAAAATAAGTTATAATGTCATCAAGAGATCTATTTTTGACACTGGCGCTGGGGAAATGATGTTTGGGATTGTTGGATTATTGAATGTGATGGAAGAAAGGATTGAGCATTTGGAAGAAAAAAATAAATAAATAAATAAAATTGAGCAATGAAATTTCCCTCAAAGTAATTATTTTTTGTAAAATCAATCCAAGAGAAAAATATAACATGCTACATTAACTGAAATCAAGATATTTCTTTTCTTCTTCTGAACTAAAAAGTATATCAACAACTCCAAGGAATTTGAGGAACGCCAGCTTCTTCACGTAAAATTGTACCCAAAGATAATAACTCATCATGTACCAATAATTGGCAACAAAGTGCTAAATACAACTCACCTGGGAAGTTAATGAAATAACAAAATCATCAGGCTCTTCCGCATCTTGGTCATCTAAATATTCCCTACTCGTCATTTCCTATACAATTCAGAGGTTGGTTGCCAATATTATTACTCTTATGAATGTGATTCTTGACTGAACTAAATGTAGATAACAAATATACATGTCAGAACCTGCATATGGAAAACAGTTTCCAGTTGCATCTCTACACGTAGAACCTTTAGGCAATCAATTGACAATTTTCTATACTCTTCAGCAAATGATGCAAGATCCTTGGTAGATGCACTACTTGTTCTAGAATGATGGCTCCGCTTCTCTTCTAGCTGATCACGATCTTTCATGGATGAATTCCCAAGCCTATTGGTGAATAAGAATTTAAATGAAAGACACTGATGAATATTTGAGGTTCCAAAATGCATTACATAGCCTCTGTTTGGTTTTCATATTCTTCTCCTAAAATTCTACTTTTTCAAAGTCAAACATTAATTTTAACCATATATTTCATAGGACCCACTTATCAACCACTCATTTTCTTGAAAAGTACGATTTTAGCAAAACAAAATGAAATCCAGACAGAGGCATAGAAGAGATAAACAGGAACTTTAATATAACATACAAGACATCTATCAATATTTTAACAGTAATTTCATATCGCCAGAATCCAGAAGCTGATTGTAAATGTTATAAATGTTTATCTAGTTTATCAGAATACAGTTAACCTATTTCCTCCGTCCCAAACTTTTCCTCCAAAATTTCGGTTTTGCACATCCCAACACATGTTCACATTAAAATTCTGGTGTAAGGTCTGCTATCATTTACAAGACTTGTACCATGCACTTTGATAGGCAAAAGTCCCCAGTGTTTAAAACCACGAAGGTTATTTCTGAAATCAGGAGTTCNATCATATTTCAACACAAACATAAACCTCGGAAACTGGGAAAAAATAAAAAGTGGCACACAATTCTAACAATTTTGAAAAAAATCATAACAAGCAGCGATCAAATCAACATCTTTCTTGAAAAACAGCATGAATATTCATCAATTTCTATAAATATATTAAAGCAAAAAATGGCATTATCATCACATTGAATCTGTTAGAGTATTCTATTGTTTATAAACTTGCTTTATTTTTTTTTATGTGTACTATATTACACGTCACCTTTTTATTGAGAAATTTTTTTGATATACCCCTTATTTAATGCACTTTATTATTAACAAATATATATTATCATTATTCAATATTGGAGGTATATTAGGAAAATGTAAGTTAAATTTATAGTTTCGACATATATAATTAAATTTTCTTAATCTGTATGACAATGCGACAAGTTTATCTTTATGGAATGAAAAAAGTATTTTTCTGAAAGTCGAATATTGTTGAAAAATGCAATAGAACGAAAGTTTTAGAGAATTTCAATCAAACCCTCTTAGTTATTTGTGGTCAAGAAGAGAGAGAGAGAGAGAGAGAGAGAGAGAGAGAGAGAGAGAGAGTAGTAGTCTTAGAAGCATTTTTTATGGTATTTGGTGGACGATCACAACGGAACTGACTCTTTAGGTGAATGTTTGAATTCTTGTAATTTAAGAAATTGATAATCACACAATTTAGACAGCTTTATATTTGCGTGGAACCTCCTTGGTGCCTTGCATGATTACCAAAAATTGCCACACATAACTTCCATAAAAGAACCAAAAGGGGGAACACCCAATCCAGTCATCGAGCATGATCTTATGTTCTAACAAATAACATAAATATATGTCCAGAATTGATCTCCTCTTCAGTAAAGTGTCGATCTAACACAACATGTTACATACCATCATGCTCAACAGGACTGAGTTGTGCTAATTGCTCGTTATCACAATATAATTCATCACCAATTTCACCTTTTTATCACAAATCTGTAAGATTGGACAACTTGGCCAGTTCACTTGTCCGTGAGGGATGAATAGGCGACATTATTCATAAATATCGATAATGTATGTGCAGCACCTTTTCCTTATTGCAAGTACTTGCAGCCTAATGAGGACGAGAAGATTATAGAGCAAAATTAGGTCGAAGCTGCAAGTTTTAGAGCGTGACAAGTTTCTTTTGTATGCCAAGATTTTCCAATGTTTGCAGACTACAATTTTACTACATTTCCCTGTAGACACTCTAATTTTATTCCTATTATCACCACCTTGATTATTCTTTTCAAAAAAAAAAAAATTATTGCATGACTATCAATTGAAATCAACATTGGGTTTCTCTAGTATCCCCTTGCTGTATGTAAGAATTCACTTGACTAGGTGAGAGATGATCCTTCCCCAGCAGTAATACTCTAGGCCTCGTTAATATTGTTCAAGTAATTTAGGACTTCCAGTATGCAATCTCTCGACAATAATTTTACAATTTCTACTAGGTTACAGTGAGACTTGTTAATATGATCAAACTCTTCCAATAACTTTTTAAGGTCAGCATATAAGGTAGAGAAAGAGAGAGACTGTGTTCAAAGTAACCACTCTATATAACTTATTGCATCTACGAATCAAAATAACACAGTTACAGGTTAGCAGACAAAGACATTCCGAACCTTGAAATTTTCACTCTAGTTTTCTTCCTACCACCCTCACACCCTTCATTTCAAACACATCATAAACCGTAGATACTGAAAAACCATTTATAGATTCATTTTTTAGTTAGTCAAGCTTCAAAAAAGATAACAGTGACTGAAGCTTACAAGTGCAAGATGGAAGAACTTGCCTTTCTATTGACTCTGCAACATACTCCAAAGAATCGCTCAAAGATGCCAATAAAATAAGTTTGTTATCGTCACGAATCAAGTTCTCCTGTAAAAAGAAGTTTTCAGGCAAAAGAGAACAGAATTTATATAGCAGTAGTATATAATAAGACCATGTACTCTGTCCGCTATTTGAACTGAACTTGACATATTTCACTTTAGATACAATAATTTCTAGTAGCCTTCTCCCAAGGCAATAAAGGCTCCAAAGAGGTAAGAATAGGTAATAGCTTCCAAGAGTATGGTACCTGCTTAATTGGCCTTAAATTCAGTAATATATCACTTAATTCCATTTCAACCTCAATGGTCTCAGCATCAGATGCATTGGTTTCTCTAATTCCCTGGTCAAGTGAATTCTGGAAACATGAACTGGCTGGATCAAGCCGCATCAGATTTTCAACATCATGTCTTCCAATAAGCATGTAGCTTTGCTTCTCAAGGACAGCCTGATATTTCAAGCAAGGAAAAAAAAAAAAAAAAACCGAGTAGATTAAAAGGGTAAGAATGGCAAAATAACTAATAATTAAAGAAGATAATATAAGAACTTCACAATAAAAGAAGAATATAGAGAGACAAAAAAATTGTGATTATCGACACGTCCATTCATTTGCTTAATACAAAAATTTTAAAGAACATTTTTACGTGCCCTTAATCTGTTAAAAAGTTAGGATGTGGATCTAGTTTAATACTGATTTAAATAGTCCACTAATCATTACATCTAGGAGAATATCCTTTCAATCAACCTGAGAAGCTATATTTTATTTCCCCACCATTTCTTCCAACTCATATCCCAAGAAAAACAAGGTCAATCGAACATTTAATTGTAAAGTAGGACCCAGACCCTGATCAGCCATAAGTTACACTCCATAAAGTTGTGCAAAGAAACCGACTGAAAAGAAGGAAGGAGAGTAATACACATGTTTGTTCCTTGATAAGGCAAAAGCATACAGAAGGCTTAGTCAAATATGTAAAATATGGTTTAAACATAAAAAGACGGGGAATAAAGCGTCCATGCCTCCATGTAAGACGTCCGACATCTTTCGTATGTTCTTTCCAGAAAAGTTTGCATGTAGTTGATGAGATCACCAGCAAATTTAGGCATTGCTTGAGCCCATCCAAGTACCTAGGCAAACAGTGTTTGGTTTGAAAAAGACTAGATAGAAATGAAAAAACTGTATTCTTTTCTTATGATAATGAAACCCCAAAATGTATTGGATCAGAAATTAAGAATACCTCTTTTGCTAACAAATCTATTGCCAATAGTCCTTGTAAAACTGGCCTTCCCTTCTCAATTGATGGAGTATAAGAAGCAGCTGCATGTGCTCGTGGACGAAATGCAGCTGGGCCTATTCACAATTTTAAACAGAAACCAGAATCAGAAATTGTTATGGTGCATCAGTTACATCACGTAAAGAGGATAGTGCTTCATGATTATCAATCTCCAAACTAATCTATCAAAGAGAGAATAATTCAACCAAGCATAGAATTCATCTTCACCTTTACATGATTACATGTTCATCCTGACAACAGTTCAGGTAAACTGCATCGTAATAAAAATTGGCAAAATGATGCCATCTAATTCCATATCTCACTCTAGATGGAATCTACGAAATTAAATACAAAGGCTGAATAGAATGTGTCACATTGTCCTGGTGCACAAAAACACAGAGCCAACATGAAATTTCTGTTTCCTACTTAAACTAACTGGAAAGTACAAACTGGAAGAAACATTACTCAGGTAAGCAATGGACATGTCCGGATGTGCTATAATGCTCCCTAATTTATTTGCAATGAGTACATACTGTAAATATGTTGAGATGTCACGCTAGGGAAATAAAACAAATACTCTAAAGCAGACTTGGTGTTAAAATTTAAAAGATGTCACTCTTAAAATTATAACAATTTATATGAATAGTGAAAAGATAGGAAGAGGTATAGGCCTTAACATTCTCTACTTTCGCACAATCATCTGTAACTTATATAACAGATATTTTGACATCTGCCACAGGGACATGGTAAAATAATTTTGGTAAATAAGTTAAAAGAAACAAATCGGCATGTTTGTTAAACAAAACTGTTGCAATTGCCGAAAAAATAGTAATAATCATAGTGACAGGGAAATTGAATTATTTTCAAGAGTCACAAGGTGCACGAGAAAAATAGATTTAGAAGCTAAAAGAAAAAGAAATAATCCTAAAATCCTGATAGATAATTGGATAGGATATTTGCTAACGATTTATTTATCACGCGATTTATCCATTAAACCACTTAGTATTCTGTCTAATTGAACTGAAAGACGTGCAATTGTAGCGTCTACATTGATGATTTCTATTACGTAGGGACCTAGATTCATATATTTAAATAGGTCAGGGACCTAGATTCACTATCAAATGTTGGGGAAAGCTACCATACCACGTGAAAGGTTGAGACTCCCAAACTTTTTCTTTAAATTAAGTAGCTACCAGCAAGACTCACCGATAATTAAAGTGATCAGAGGCAGTTCTACAGGTTTGAAACAAGTGCTGATATCATATCTAGACATATGCGTGCTACCATAACAGAGATTCCTGAGGTGGAGGATCCATTTAATATCATCATGGAGCTACTAGGGAGAGACAGACAATTATGAATTTACAGGAGCAAGGTCTAGAAAAGAATGAAACTCAAACATGCAACATAAAATGCATACAGAAATCATAAAAACAGTCAAAAGAAAAGAATGATATACATGGATGCAATATTAACTAGATAAAAAGATGTAAGACTTGCTTGATATAGCTTGTTGTACGCCTTTCCGATAATCTACAAACATTGTAGGTAAGAAGTGATCCTTCACAAAGTTCTCCACAAATGTTAGCAATCCATCATTCCTGCAAAATCAAGTGTAACAAAAATAAACAAATTTAAAAGATTTGAAACTACATTAATTACATATGTATCAGTTGCAACTCAAATAATAGAATGAAGGCGTACTAGAAAGAAGAGAGAATTAAGTGAGGAAAACGAGATCAAAGGTAAAACGGAATGCGAAAGCAGCTGAATATATTTTCCCCAAAAAAAGATCCAGACACCAAGAGCAATATAAAGAACGTTCAAATTTGAACTGCTAGAAGGATGGAATATTTCAGAATTGAGACAATTACTTCAACTTTCATCTTTTCTTATTCTGATTATTCATCCCATGAAAGACCTTGTTTGGTTGAACTACAAGCTCTTATATTTCTTCAAATTTTTTGACTTTCCTAGTGTTGCCACAAATTTTAACCGAGCTATTATCAACTCGCAAATCACTTCATATCCTATATGTGTTACTTGTGCCATCTCAAAAACGTTTTCCATTTAAGTTTTTATATTCTTGTCACGCTATTCACCATCTTAACTCCAAAAGTTGAAAAGAAAAAAATTACCAATTGAATTTCTGCACAAAGCATTTAATAGTTTCATTTCTTAATTACCAGTCCTATTTCATAAAGCATGCAGCTGCTGTAAGTGTAGTAACGCTGTCTTGCTGATTTTGATAAAAATACTCTTGCTTTTCCAATAATTATGCTGTCTTGCAGGTTTTCACTGAAAAAATGTCACATTTTCAATCCAGTATGAGTTCAACTCTAGTACATCTAAATTATCGCAGTAGCAAAATTTCAAACCTACAAAGCAGACCTAATTCGGATCAAATAATAACTAAAGCAGCTTATCATTAACTGATGTATCTCTAAAAAATGTACAGGATGATAATAAAAAGCCCTTGATCAGGTGATGCAAAAATCATATCCTCGTCTCTTTTTCGCGAACGTTAATATCCTTCTGACACCATTTAAATTAGCCCCTAATTCATTCATCATTTCAACCCAAAACAAGTCAACAAGCTAGAGTCATTATCCTTGCCATTCAACTCTAAAAATCTAAGCCGCCCAATATTTAGATAAACCCTGCAGAGCTTCCAATTTCAAGCAATCCAATTATTCTAATAAAGATGACCCAATCTTCCCTTTGTAAATCCTATAAACTAAAATCAAATCTGCCACTAAAATCACTTATAGTCAGCATAACGTAACTAGTCCCACATTAATCTGATATGCAAGTTTATGTTGACGAAAAGCTGCAAATTATTTCTCTGGTTCGAGGTTGTCTATGAAAAGTCAAAAAAAAAAAAAGGGGAGAAGAAGAAGAAGAAAAACTTGAATAGGTGAAACATAAAACATTTCATTCCTAATAATCTCAAAATGCAGAACTTCATCTCTGTTATACATGAAATGTGCAGATTTTTAAGAGGAAAAAAAAACCATATAACAACAAGAGCTTACTTAATTATAGCAACAAATGCACAAATTTATTAAAACGTGCATAGTCAAGTGTAATAAAGGTGTGTGATGTACTCACCCAAGTTGAGAAAACTTTTCAGGAAGCATTGATGCAACTTTATCTGTAAACTGCAGATGCAGAGAGGGGGGAAAAGGACAATCAGAAAATGTCCCGTATATTTAATACCTAGAAAAGTTACCAGCGAAGGTTTACTATTTCCATCTTCTCGTCCATACCTGAACAACTGGCCTGTACACAGATGCAGCTAAATATATGCCTTGCTCAGGTAACACTGCTGCAGTCCCATAACCTTCTTGGAGTAAATTTGGTCCCCTTCTACTCCATCCTTGGCGAATAAGATCAGCCCCTGAGTAAATTTAATGAATTGCTTGTGCACATCAGTTTTAAGCTAAGAAAAGATATTTTACACACAAACGTGCACGTGTGTGTGTGTTAAGAGCACATCAGTTTTAAGCTAAGAAAGGATATTTTACACACACACACATATATAGGCTCGGAAGCACCGACACGTTGCCGGAGACTACGTATCAGTGTCACGTATCGGACACATGTACGTCTCCGACAAGTTGCCGACGCATGTCGGAGACGAAGAAATGCATACGGATGGAAGAAACCGTAAGCAAAACATATGGCTGGAAGTGATAAGTGTAATTTTTACACTTATTAGGACCTAAAATAACGACATTTGATAGTTCTTTTGACAAAATATATCCTAAATTTTTGTATTCTATATTATATAGGTAAAACTTAAGAGTTGAACGAGAAATCAAAAGAAATAAGCGAAAATTGGTGAAAAAGGTAAAATTCGAAGTTTGAGGATCAAATTGCAAATTCAATAGTTGATTCGGACCACAAAAATATACTTTGAAGATTGCCAAGAGATAATTGGATGGAATTAGAACTCAAAAAGGAATTGAATATGATTAAATCAATTTCCAATCGCACAAGTTATATTCCAGATTTTTAGTCGAAGATTGAAACCGATTTTTGGCATAGTAAACGTCCGAACTAGAAAAATTTTATTTCTATCAAAGTTGTAGCCCTTTGAGTTAGTTTTCCAATGCATTTTGAATCACCTTAATCGGATATCAGGAGAAAAAGTTATATCCAAATTACAGACTGTTGTGCAGAGACAAAATCAGCGCTCGAAGACAATTTTTCTTATTCGATTAGAACTCTTTTGGAGTCAATTTGGACGTGATTTTCAACCAATTTTCAACTCCTACAAATACATAACAACAGAACACATATTGGGACCTCTCATATACAGATTATACTCCAATATTCATCAAGTATTATCATCAAAGGAGGGGGATTAAAGGGGATTTGCAAGAATTCAATCAAGTGAAGGTTCAAACCTAATTTTTGGGCAAAGAAGAGAAGGCGCAAGTGGAGATTCATCAAAAACCATTGAAGAGATTCAAGATTCATCCTCATCTTCTCAATTTATCAAAAATTCGGATTATATATTTTCACTTAAATATGATTTCTTGTAATTTCAATATGTTAGGATAATTTTATACATTGCTAGGATGAGATGAACCATTGTTATGATATTTTTAGTTTTTTAATTAATTATTTTGACTTT
>CAIGRB010153088.1:36131-55015 GCA_903798255.1 Fraxinus quadrangulata | reverse complement strand
ATAATAATGACACTACTGAATAAGTAATATCACTTTGGGAAAAATCTTTTTATCTTATTAATTACTTGAATACAAGCTCGAGCATTTAGTAACTACATGCACACAAACACATCCATTTACGTGTACATTCTTCATTAAGTCTAGGGAAACATACATTCTAGGTGGTCGTATTCGTCCTTCTATATGTTGTAGCAAATCAATAAAAGTGTGCACAGCAGATACTAACAGTTTTGCTCCCATCTTATATGCAAGTGTCTCATTGTTTCCAAAAGCCCATTTGAATTGCATATCTTTTTCTTCCACTTCCGATCATGGTTTCATCTTTTCAAACGATGAAGTCTTCATTCTGTTGAACATTATTAAGGAGAAAGATGAAAATATTGAAACACTTCAGATAATCATGACTTATAATCACACGAGAAATTTATGGGAAATCTAAGAGCCAAAGGAGAACAAGGCACAACCTGGTCTGAGTCAACTACAAGTTTGTTGAATGAAGTATTGCTTGCAGTTGTCCTTGACCTCTTCATTAAAATTTCGCCAAGAGTAGAGTCTATAGAAGCACTTATGCATCCAAAAAGTTATACAAGTTTTAGCTTACACCTTAACTTTATGATGAAACTGGAGGTGGTTGTTTTTCTGAGGGACTCGAAATATAATGAACATTGTACTTTGTGGTTGATACCATCGATTTCTACTTTTTGTATCACATCAATCATATGTAGGCATGTTAGCGTTGAAGTCACTTAAGAAACTTTCTTTCTTCATGAAAAGATATACCTAATCAGTACTCAATAACTGAAAATTGTCATTCATATGCAGGACTGTTTAAAAACTTTAAACTTAATGGTCTAGATCTTTGAATCCTGGCTTCTACTTTGGAGTCAAAAGTTCTATTTGCTGATGTTTGTTCTATTAACCATTGCTACCTTTGGAAGTTTTCAGCTTCGAATGCGATTTATTTTTTTTAATGGAAGGAGAATTCATTTCTGTGATGACTCAAAAATTTCCCTGCAAATAGAAATATAACAGTGTATCTAATGTTAGTTCATTATCACTGGTCATGAAACTGTGAGGTATGAACCGGCTTATATATAGCTACTTTCTTGGGGGTTCTGGTGTATAGTGATCCACCCGCAGCCATATCTTTTTTAACGCAGTTAATGCTAATTTTAATGGAAATTTGTCTCTTATACTAGTTTTTCTCAACTGCAGGCATAAAACTAGGCTACATATTGGACAACTGGTGAAGGATACTTCAGCTAAACTTAAGCAAGCTAGTGAAACAGATCATCGTGTAGAAGTCAGTGTAAGTTTGCTTCCTTGCTCACCATTAATGTGGCAGCAAAGCTCCCCCACCTGTCGTATCGTGTTTTCTTTCTCATCAATGCGTATATCACGGTAGCTAGGACTGTATGTCTTTTTGATTATATTTGAGGTATATGAGTTTCTGTTGATGCTCAAACTATATCAAACGAAATGATTGGAAGCGAAAGTTTTTAGTTACTTGACACTCGTGGAGTCATAAATATGAGCATTGAAGTTTTCTCTTCCTCAATCACCAATTATAATCGGCCTGATTATTCGCATTTTGACAGGCAAGCAAGAAAATAACAGATGCTAAACTTGCAAAAGATTTTCAAGCAGTTTTAAAGGAGTTCCAGAAGGCGCAGCGGCTTGCAGCTGAGAGGGAGACAGCATATACTCCTTTTGTTCCCCAAGCTGTTCTTCCTTCGAGGTAGTCAATATTCATGGCTATATGTTACTGTCAGAAGTTCCAATGTTTAAGATTTTTCTATGTCCTATAAATGCTGTCAATTTGAAGAAACTCGTGAGCAATTAATGGCAGTTATCTGCTCACCATTACTTGTGCAATATATATAATTTATATGGTATTTTCTAATTTTCTCTAAGCTTGGATTTTCTGTTGCTTATCTTTACAAACTACTACTCTCTGCAGCTATGTAGCTAATGAGATAGATGTAAGTGCAGATAAGAGTCCAGAACAGCGAGCTCTTCTCGTGGAATCTAGAAGGTGAAGTTGCTTAACGCAGAATTATTAACAATTGTTTAATCACCAGAATTAGCAGCCATGGGTGCAAAGGATTAATGAACCATGCTGTGCATGAATAGTTTGATCCATGGCTCACCATAAGCTAGTTTTGTTTCTTTATCCCTTCCAATCAATTATTCTTTGATAACTTTGTGCATATGAAATAACTAGATATCATTTCATCTTTTTCCCTTGGACCATTTATTTCATTTCTTCCTAAATACAATTGGTCAAATGAATAGTTAATTAATTGCAAACAAAAATAATCAAACATGATGGCATTGTGTGAACTTCTTATGAACACTAGAACTGCTGTTGGATGACTGAATAAAATGCTATCAGCCTCCTGCTTGGATATTTGTTTGTGTGGATTTTCTTTTTTATGTATTGGAAGTGTCCGCTCATCCTTCAACTGAGGTGGTGCTGTTAAAACACTGGACATGATGTGCATTCACTACATGTAAGGATGTCTTGAATGGTCATGCTGCCAAGACGATTTTGAAATAGGATTGATATAATATATCACTCTCTTTTGAATAGACTGTCATTATTCTGCTATCAAAGAATAATTAATTGTGTCATGACTGTCAAATTCCCTGATCTGTACCGTATAACAATTAGCCTGTGTTCAGCTCATGTTTGTAAACTATTTATAAATACTGAAGCCACTATTTACCCTCTTCCATGTACTAACCACTTATCCACCACTCATGTTTATCTATTTATAATTTAAACCGTTAATAAACACTTCCCTAAATTGCTTTTAGTGAACATAGCGCAATCTTAGTCTCTCTATGTCTGCATACTCACGAGTTTGTTAATGCCCGTCTTTCAATGCACTATTTTGAAATTTGTAATGTGTGGTTGATAATGCATTTGTGGTGTGGTCATTAAGCATGAGATCTTAGTTGAAGATTTTCAAATACCTTTTGAAATATTTATCTATTTGTGAGCATGTGTTACTGTCTTTCAGTGGAAGATTTTGAAATACCTTTGAATAGAGGGCATCATTCTGTTTTTTAATTTCAACGTCAGTTTATGAACTAAAATAAACCTCATTTGATGGAAAGTTTTTATTTTACTCATAATTCCATAAAATCTTGTATGCTTATTTTCCAAGTGTTTTGGTCCGCAGACAGGAGGTTTTGCTGTTGGACAATGAGATTTCCTTCAATGAGGCGATTATAGAGGAAAGAGAGCAGGGTATAAATGAAATACAGCAACAAATTGGTGAAGTGAATGAGATTTTCAAAGATCTTGCTGTGCTAGTTCATGAGCAAGGAGCTATGATTGGTAATTACTTGCAATGCATTAAATTTACACATCATGGTTAACCAACTACATAACTAATGAGGAATCCTTTCTCTTCTTCCCAGATGATATTGGGTCCAATATTGAGAACTCTAATGCTGCAACTGCACAGGGGAAATCCCAACTTCTTAAAGCTTCTAAGACCCAAAGATCAAACTCGTCTCTGGTGAGTTGTAGATCTCTTCAAGTAACTATCTTATTTATTATGACAAAAAATCAATTGCACAGGCTTAATATAATCTTTGGCCTTAGTAGAAGTGAGCTTAAAAAGAATCACTCCTAAGACTAATGTAGAGAGAAGACTTGCTAAGGTCTTCTCTCTTCTACTGTAGGCTAACCATTATTGGTTCAATATTTCAGCAAGAGGTAAAAAACAATGTTGCTCAAATTGTAGAGAAGTTCCATGTTATCTTCTTCACTTTTTTTTTTTTTGTTCTTTTTTCAGAGACTTTAAAGCTAGCCTTCTGTTTCAGTTAGACCTCTTAGTTAAGTGTGTTTTTTAGTGTAATATCCGACATTGAAGCCTTCCACATTGATGCCACGCCACATATTCCATAAAAACCAACGGATTTTAAACAAGTGTCCAAAGTGAAACAAAAGCAAACTTCAATGACCACTTAAAATCAAAATAAAGTTTGGTGATTAACATGAACCTTCATTATAAGTTGAGTGACTATCAATGTTTTTGACCCAATCTACATCCCGTGTTCTATTGTGTCCTAAGGCCTACTGGGTTCTCGAGAACTCCTTCAAATGAATTTCATTTTGTTATTGGCTCATATTCTGTGATTTACTTATATATGTGAAGATATATTATTGATGACCAAAGGCATGTTATTGATTGCTTTATTCTAGGGTCAAAATGCATTTGCATCCAATTGCATTTGCTGCACAATACTACAATCAAATCCAGAATCCAAGAAAAATAAGTGAACTATCACGTCTATTATCGTATCTGATGTGAGGAAAAGTAATAGAGGATAATAATTGTAAATAATTTTAGCTGAATGAATTTTCATTAGAGATACCTCCAATTTTATAGTTACATTCTACAATCTAAATGTGGTAATTTTATGTATGGTACAAATATATACGTGAGAATATCCTTGTAATTTTCGACGTAATCTTCTTCAATCTTGTTAACATCCCCCTCAAATTGATACTAAACGATCAAGAAGCATCAATTTGCTCACAAGTAACTGATGTCGTCGTTGAGTTATCGCTTTGGTAAATACATTAGCAGTCTGAACATTAGTAGTGATATGTGGAAGAGTAATAAGACAACCATCATAAGCCTCACGTATAGAGTGACGATCCACTTCAATGTGCTTAGTACGCTCATGAAACACGGGGTTTGCAGCAATCTGAATTGCACTAGTGTTGTTAGCATGAAGGGGAGTAGGCTCAAGTTGAGGACACTGTTAGAAGACCACGAAGCTAAACAATCTCAGAACAGGCAGAAGACATAGCACGATACTCAAACTCAGTGGAAGATTTAGAGACACGATTTTGCTTCTTACTTCGCCACGAAATGAGCGCACTCCCAAGAAACATACACCAACCTGGTAATCGAGCAACGACTATCTACATATCCGGCCCAATCAACATCACGATAACCAACTAGCTCAAGAGGAGAATTGGCAGCAAATAAAAGACCCTTAGTTGGTGTACCCAGTAAGTATCTAATAATACGAGAAATTGCGGCCAAGTGGAGGTGTCTGGGGCGTGCATATATTGGCAAACCTGTTGGATAGCAAAAGAGAGATCTTGTCGTGTAATAGTGAGGTAATTTAAACTACCTACCAATTGACGATATAAAGAGGGATCATGAAGAAGATCACCCTCCTCGTGATATTTCACATTCACCTCCAAAAGAGTATCAACGTATCTACCATCTTAAAGCCGGCTAAGTTAATCAACTCCTTTGTATACTTATGCTGATGTAGGTAAGTCCTGACTGGACTTAAATGCACCTCAAGACCTAAGAAATACTGTAAAGAGCCCAAATCCTTCATATGAAAAGACTCTTTAAGCCGGTCTTGAAGGTGAGATATCAATCTAGAGTCAGTCCCTGTAATATCTATAGCATCCATGTAGACAAGAAGAAGCACCATACTCGCCTTGGCGTTGGAGATAAAGATATATGAATCATATTGACATTGAGTAAATGAGAAACTAAGGAGAGTGGAATGAAACTTGTCAAACCAAGCGCAAGGAGCCTGTTTCAATCCATAAAGTGAGCGCTTTAACTTACAAACAATAGAAGAGGGCAAGGAGAAGAGACTTGCAGGGGGTGTCATATAAATCTCTTCCTTAATGTCGTCATGTAAGAAAGCATTCTTAACATCCAAAGTTTAAAAAGGTGAAACTAAGTACTGAGGCGGTTTTTCTTTATGAGGTGAGGCGTAAACCTTGAGGCGGATCGAGGCGTAAGCCTCACAAAAAAAAAAAAAATCTAAGTAAAAGAATTATAAAATAATATAAAAGTACAAAAAAACCAAAGTTGGAGGCTTGGAGCATATAGTAAATAGGAAAAATAGCCATTAGCATATTGAGATAGAGTTCACCTAAAAAAAGAAGATGTTTAGCAAAAATAGAAATCGCTCCATTTGCAATGGAAAAAAAGAAACAGCTTAAACTAGAAAAAAAACCTAATAGTCGTCTGCACTATCATCACTATTACTAGCATCGTTCATTGAATCATCATCATATCTAATTTCCCTATCATCTTTCTCTCCGCTACTCTCAGTTTCTACAAAATTATCTTTCTCATCTACCAATTGTAATGTGACATTTTCCTTCCCTATAAATTCAATAAAAAACAATCTGTTAATATAATTTCATAAATAAAAGTAAATTTGAATTATAAAAGTATGAATACCTTTTCGTGAAAAGTTCTTTTCCTAATATGTTGACTTTGTGTACGCGTAAAACTTTCAATCCCCTTTGATTGTGAAAAATT
Source organism: Fraxinus quadrangulata (assembly GCA_903798255.1). Classification (NCBI taxonomy): domain Eukaryota; kingdom Viridiplantae; phylum Streptophyta; class Magnoliopsida; order Lamiales; family Oleaceae; genus Fraxinus; species Fraxinus quadrangulata. The sequence goes on along the minus strand of CAIGRB010153088.1, from coordinate 48,689 downwards.
TAGACTCGAGTTGTCATAATTTACATTCCATGTGTTTGATGGAGCTTCAATATCGTGATCTGCAATCCATTCATCATCGGATGGAACTTCCTTTAGAATCAAAGGATCTTCACCCTCTTTAAGTGACTTCAATCGCCTATTTCGATCTTTGAGCTTCTTATTATAATTGATGTAAACCAAAGTATGCAATCTCTTTTTAAATGGGCCCAAAATGCCATTTTAAATGGGCCATTTTCTTTTTTAAGAAGAGCCGTTTTTTATTTCTTTTCATACAATTGAAAAATCAAATTTTAAATAAGGCGCGCACCTTGAGGCGTGCGCCTCAGATTTAGAGGCTTGAGCCTCATATTTTAAGCCTAAAAAATACCGAATCGAGGCATACTAGTCTCAAGGCGCGCCTTACTAGCGCCTTTTTAAACATGTTAACATCCATATGACGCAAAGACTATCCCTTGGAGGCAGCTATAGCAATAACAGTGCGAACCATTGTCATTTTGGCAATAGGGGCAAATGTCTCCTATTCTTGACAATTATCGAGAGCCACCAATTGGGCTTTATAGTGATCTAGTGATCCATCAAAGTGGAATTTAACAGAATATACCCATTTACATCCAATAGGTTTGATGTTGGAAGGTCAATGAACATCATCTCATTTGTGATTCTCTTGAAGAGCTTCAAGTTCCTCTTGCATAGCTTTCTCCCAACAGGGTTTGGTAACAGCTCGAGAATAAGTAGGAAGACGTTGAAGGCCGTTGTCTCTTATATATCACACCTGGTTTAAAATGCTCAATAGGACGAGAGCAATCCTCAAAGCTAACGAGTGGAGCCGGATCAGAAGATGATAGATGTTGGAAGTAATACTGATTCCTAAAGAAAACAACATTGCGAGAGATACGGAAGCTATTAACAACACCATCATAACAAACAAAACCTTTCTGAGCAATGCTATAACCCATGAAAGCACACCGTACGGATTGTGCAGAAAGCTTATGTCGTTCATGTGGAGGCAAATGGACGAAGCAAACACAACCAAAAATATGCTATATCATAGCCAGGATGTATGTTGTATAGGCGAAAATAAGGAGAGTCAAAATCTAAATGCTGAGAGGAAGTCGATTAATCAAATATACAACTGTGGAGAGGGCTTCAACCTAAAATTTGGGCGGAACCGAAGATTCCAATAGCAAAACCTTAACAACATCCAACAAGTGACAATTCTTTCTTTTAGTCACTTCGTTTTGGCTGACGAGTATATGGGCAAGAACGTTGAGAAAGAATACCCTTCTGTTGTAAAAAGATTTGGCACTGATGAGACATTCACCACCATTGTCGGACCTCAGAATTCAAATACAAGAAAATGTTTCAATGTAAGCTACAAAGGTCCAAAGGATGGTACCAAAATGGAGAAAATACATCCAAGTGTAACGACTGAGATCTCAATGAACATCACAAAATACTTATAATGAGCATGTGAAGTAACAAGTGCTATGCCCCGAACATCACTATGAATAATCTCAAAACATTTATTAGTGTGGCTTCCATGAGCTGGAAATGGAAGAATTTTACTTTTCCCAAGTTTACAAGCATCACAATTGAAAGATAAACTGGAAAACTGGGTCTTATCTTTATTACCCAAAAAAATCATATTTCAACAAATGAGATAAAACTAAAGCATTGGGATGACCTAATCGTTTATGCCAAATGTCATGTTTAATTCCAACATCAATACAAGCCAACGATATAGCAATAAGAATAGTAAATTGCAATGGAAACAATCTTCCTACTTTAGGCCCTTTCGCAATCACCTTCCTCGATCCCTGATCCTGCACAAGACAACCAACACGAGAGAAACACACATCAAAGTTTTTATCAACCAATTGATCGACTGAAATCTTGTTGATAAGTTGGAGAGAAAAACATTATCAAAAGAGGACCCTATGTCTCCAACATCAGTAATTGGAAAGGTACTCTCATTAGCGATTTGAATATGTTGTGTACCAGTATAGTGTCGAATGTTATGCAAGGAGTCAGAAATTCCTGTCATATGATTTGATGCCCCTCAATCAACAAACCAAGGAAAAGTAACAACTTGATCCTTACTTTGTAAACCCAATGCAGAGAAGGCGGATACAAATTTTTGTTGGACCATTTCTGGGGTAAGAACGTTTTGACTGGTGCTAGCTTGTGCAACTGTTGGAGTAATACCTTGAACATTAGCTTGAAATGCATTAGCTGTCCGTTTTGGAGGTCGAGCAGGACAATCGGACAATCCTTGATGAAATGTCCTGATTGCTTGCAGTAATTGTAGACTTTCTGAGGACAGTAACGAGCAATATGATCGTATCCTTTGCAGTAGAAACACTAAAGTTTACCCTTTCCCCGTCCTTGGGCTACTATGCAATATTGACCACATCAGATGAGGAAATGTCCGTTCCAATATGAGCTTGGGTAGCCAGCCGTTGCTCCTCACGCAAAAATTTACCCGCGCACACATCCAATGAAGGAACCAGATCACAATTTAATGAACTCGCTCAAACTACTTCGAATTCGTGTCGTAATTTCATAAGAAACTGATCACGCTTATTAACTGCTTGAACTTCCTATAGTGATGATAAGGCTGTCACAGGGACCTTAGCATAAACTAACCCGGAGTACTCACCGTACAAGCTCAGAAACCAGAATAGTATTGCTCAATATTAAGATTGCCCTAAGCGTAGTTGGCAATTTCTAATTCCAACTGAAATCTCCGCGCATTATTGTCCTAATAATAAATCCGCTAGTAATCCCACATAGCAGTAGTGAAGGCATGTAAATTATTCACCATGTGTGCCTTCGATCCTAAGATCCAAGAGATAATACGAGCATCCTTCGTTTCCCATACAATGAGATCTTTCGCATCGTCAGGTGCTTTAGAGGTCCCATCAATATGATCCAAGTTCCTTCCCTTTCAAAAACATCTTGAATAGAAATTCTTATATTGAATAAATTTTCCCCGTAAATTTAACACAAAATGCTTTAACGGACATGATATTGTATTGCAAAGAGGTCAACCAAATTAACCAAAATAAAATCAGCCCACACCAAACACCAGCCTACAAGTTGGTAGCCCAAAAATTAATCAAAGCCCACTCAATTATTGACCCAATTAATGGTGGCCCAATTGCAGATCCAACAGCCACACAATCCACAATTATTGGCTAATTGTGGCCCAATTCCACACAATCAAAGCCTAGCCCAATTGCAGATCACCTACACAATCAAACCCACTACACTTCCACGCTCACCGCACCAAAGTCCAGAATTCAAGGAAACCGTCGCTGGCAATCCTGAGACGCCGGTATCTCGTCGAACACCCACAACCCAATTTCACGAGATAGACACAATCAAATCCCCCACACGATGATGCCGGATCGCATCGGTCAAGATTTTAGCTGAAAGAATTTCCATTATAGATACCTCCAATTTTATTGTTACATTCTACAATCTAAATATGGTAATTCTATGTATGATACAAATATATACTTGAGAATATCCTTGTAATCTTTGACATAATCTTCTTCAATTTTGTTAACATCTTGTTAACAATAATGAGGAAAGTATTCATTGTCTTGGAGACAGTTCATTTTCCGCACTGAAGGCTTCGGAAAACTTTGGAAATGTTTAATTGGGTTCAAACTCACAACTCACAGCCCTCATTCTTCCCCATCCTTTTAATGTGTTCCCCCCTCACCCATCATTACCCTCTTCCTCATACACGCACTATCTGTACTCTATTTTCAGATGCAATTACGTCATTTTTACTATGAACAAGGTAATAGGGATCTGAAGTTATTTTGTTTCCTTTTTCCATTTGTACACGTGTACATCAACTCCATTAAATACAATTGTTTCTGTGAACAGATACAATAAATAAAGATTAATGTCATCCGTGTTTCTTGCAGACTTGCTTGCTCCTGGTGATATTTGGCATAGTGCTTCTCATAGTGATTATAGTACTTGCAGCCTAGTCAGTTGAGCTTTCAAATGCAGTCAAGGAGAGTCGAGGAGATGGTTAAGAATTTTTTTTTTTTTTGTTGATCTTTGTGGTTTCAAGTTGTTTTACAGTGTATCTCCGTCTTTTAAAGTGTGTTGCTTCTTTAAACAAGGGCTTCATGACGAAATTGACATGGTTTACTATAAAGTTAATCTGAATTATTTGCAGCGTGTGGAGAGTTGCTTGTTCTATTTGTAAATTGGTGTTCCAAATTCTTGATGTGTTAATTGTCATGTCATGGCAAGTGTCAATAAAGGTGGATTATGGTTTGGATCTCCTTAATATTTTGCAATGAAATTTTAGTCTGTGAACAGCCACTCTTTTAGGTAAGTCTTTACTGTTGCTGACCCTTAAAAAGGAAAACTTTCTTGAATGCCATTCATACTTTTGTCGTTTCAAGGTATGATGTTGTAAAAAGCTGCAAATCTATGCGATTTATCTTAGAATGGCTTGAAAATTATGCTACTGCATTGTGTATGAGCCTGTATTAGTTTTGCAATCGGATCCAATTACCTAGTCCTGTACAATTTTTCATTGACCATAAAATCTGATCATTCTTCAAAAAGGAGACTATCTCTGGTTACCATTTGGACACGTCTTGGGCTTCCAAATGTGAAATAATACCCTATTAATCCCATAACCAATAGTCATGGAAGTTAATTTTGTTGAGCCCCATTTTTGACAAAAAATGTATTTTAGAACAGTATATTGATGGAGAATATATAAGCTAAAAAATAATAAAAAATTTTGAATTTGCGTTTAATATTATTTTATTGAAGAATGTGTAATGAAAATAGAAAAGAGAAAAATATATTTCATACATAATGAGGATCAAACAAGGGTTTAACAAGATATTTTAAAGTTGATCTAAATAACAGTTGAATCAAAAGTTATCGCTAATACTGCAAAAAATTTTGAAATTCCAGTTTATAAATAGATATAAATAAAAGATCCTATAGAAATTTTTTGATCAATTGACCCACTCTACGAATCTATTCTAACTCTCAACGAATTCCTAGATTTTTAGGATAGATGAGTAGTACTAATGAATTCCCAAAATGTGGATAAAAAATAGGATGAGAGCCAAACGATATGTTGAGTGCCACTAAACACTTACGGTATGTTTAATACACATTTGTTCCAACTCAACTGATTACTAGTATAAGCAAGATCTTTTAATTTAATTTATTTTTCTTCAATAATAATGTAAATCACTGGATATTCTATCTTACCAAACAATATGTTGTGTGCCACTAAACACTTGCGATATGTTTGATACACATTTGTTCCAACTCAACAACTGATTACTAGAATAAGCAAGATTTTTTAATTTATTTTTCTTCAATAATAATGTAAATCACTGGATATTCTATCTTACCAAACAAGCCCTCAAAACATGAACTCGTCCACCCTTTTCTACCTTCAAGGTTATGTATCGTATATTAATAATCTTACACGATATTTCTAAATGAATTCGACATCCCCTTTCTCCCCCGATACCCTAAAAGAAAATTGCCCAAAGCCACCTACTAAAGTTTTTCTAATCTGTGTTAAACCTCACCCCCAAACACCTCTTATTTTAGTCTTTTTCAAATTTCTCATTCACTTCTGGCTTCATTATGACTATTTGAATTGGATTCTTCCAATTCCAGTTCAAAAATCTAAATTCTATACAAAAAAAAACCAATACACCAATGTATTAATCACAAATTTTACCTAATAAATACATGCAAATTTATCTTTAATCCAAATGCTACATCCTAAAAAGTTAATGCATATGTTCACAATTTTCAGACAAAAAAAATGTTTACAAATGTTTCAACTCATTGAAAAATCGTGTTATGTGAATGATAAATAGACATTGAGACGATTAGAAGAGCTGACACAATAGCAGAGAGAAAAGTTACAGCAGATACGACTCCTGCATGTTTCTTAATACCACAAGGTACCTCCCATACAATAGGGCTGGCTTTGTAATCGACATCATCATTGGTTGGCATAAATAAACAGCTCCCATTGAACGCCTTTCCTTCAAAGCGACAATGCATGAATAAATCAGGTTGCCCAAATTCAACTTTTGAAAAGCCATGTCCCAGTGGCTGCAAAGCAAAAAGGAAAGAATGAACGAGTTGAGTCAGAGACCTAAAAGTGTATATTTAATACGTCCAATTAGCATAAGAATGAAAAGAGAAGACAGCAAGGAAAAGACTGTGTAAACCACAACCAGTATGTAGTAAAAATTATAGCTGACGAGGTTTCACCCCAAATAAAAGATTAGATCGTCTAATGGTGATTGACTATATATTTACAAAACATGAAATCTTGCCCTTGTTTTTGATAATTGAAAGGCATTCGAATCACTAACCGCATATCGTGCATGCAGTGGAAGCCTGAGGTTGACTTCCAGTTCATCCTTGCCTTCTGATGACATATTATAACCCATGTCCAAGTGAATTTCAACAACTGATCGATTTGACCGAAATGAAGGCAGTTCTAAATTTGTGTCGCCAAGAACAGTTACATCTGTGAAAACTGTAACAGATGAAGCAAACCTTTTAAACCGCAAGGATGGACAACCAAATTCCTCTAAAATCTGAGAAGGTTATTACCACCACGATGGAGAAGATGTTGCAGTTCAAAGGGATCTGCAAAGACTCCAGAGGGAAGTTTTTCGACGATTATAATTTGACAAGACTGAGCAGGAAGCTTAGATATTGACTCTCCCTGCATTTTGAATCTGATAGATGAAGAAAGTTGACGATGAGAGCCTTCGCCAATTAAATTTCGACGCACAGCCAATAGTCTGGGCATGAAATAGCGTTCATCTAGAAGCACTTGGCACAAACCTAGTGGAATTTTATTTGCTATAAATTCTTCAAATTGTGAATCTATCAAACTATCATGTTTCTTAAAATATGTATTTGTAACATATTTCTCTTCACAAAATTTGTGCTCCTGAAAAAGAAAAGCAGAAACCATATAAAAATTTCATTCAACACACCATATAATGAGTATCAGCCTCTCATTGACAATAAAAATATTTTATTGTCACTAAAATAACAAGAAGATACTTAGGTATTGCTTGATGAAATTGATAAGAATCAAGAGTAAAGAACAATCTCCAATCAATTACAAAATAAAATCACCAATGTTGGAGAGCCGTTGGAAATAAATATAGCAATATATGCAAAGGCATATCTCATGGATTCAAATTATCAAGATTCTCCTCATAATCTGTCGCATCTTTAGGAATGATTTATGTCATTTTGATTTACTATTATTATCGTCGGATGTGCCCCTAATAGAAGATTTGTAATATAACTCCAACGAATCCTATACAATAAAAAGAGACATTTATTGGAAGTACAGAATTCATTTGGAATGCAAAAACCATAAGCTAACACAAGGAAAGCTTCACAGTCATTAGATAATTCACTGTTCATACCAAAAATGACCAACTAAAAGAAGAGACCAACAAACCAGCAAAATTGTCCACTCACCTCATCAGTAGTAGGCATAGCATTACTATTCATGACAAGAAATATCAATCCAAATCCTATTGCCAAATACAATTGTACTTGAAAATGTTGAACTTCCATGGCATATCTGTACGAGGGAAAATAAATTCTTCTGATTTAAATGAGATTACATAATGCTGATATAAAGCAATTCCTTAACTATTGAAAAATACCCATGACTTCCCTTAATTGTTCTTGATTGGATAACCAGAATAAACCCTAAGTTAAAGCAGTCTGGGAAAAGGGGTCAAGAAAATCATTTCTCATCCATACATACCTGAATGGTAATCAAGATTTCGGTGGATTCTAGTAGTGGCAATTTACTTCAATTAGTCCATTAGATTTGTGAAAATTCAACTCAATTCGGAAAACAACAAATTAATAGTAACAAATGCGATTTATGATAGAGAAACTAGATGTAGAGATTTCACCTGATGATTCTTTCTTACATCAACGAGGAATTATCGAGAATCTTAATGTTGAAATGCAAAAAAATCAGGGGGCTGTAGGGGCGAATGATGGTGGCTGGGTGTGGGGATCTAGCGGGGAATAAGAAGACAATAAATGAGGCTATCTCAATAGGTGGGTTTGGTTTGTGCTGTGTTGTGTTGGGGGACAGACGGCTAGAAAATTATAGAGATTCTTTGCTGGCAATGGTGGTGGGCTAGGGGTGGTGGGTGGGTGTAGCATGGTAGTCTGGGCAAGACGAAGATTCAAAAATAATTTTTTTATAATTTTATTTTAAGTTAATGTTAATTTGTAGGAATAATTATTTAACTGTTCAGTAATTCCATTTTATTTTGCTGTATATTCTAAAATAAACATTTGTGAACGGTAAAAAATATATATTATTAGTGTACATAAATAACAGTAATATATTGTTAATTTTTTTATCTAAAACAATTTATTCACCGTAATTATTATAAAAATGAAAATAACTCGTATAATTATTAGAAAATAAATTTGAAATGTGGCTAATAAGAAAGAAATAAGCCCCAATTTATGGCCATTATTTGGAAAAAAACAATATTTTGAATGGTGACTTTTAAAAAAACTAGTCAGAGTTGACCATGCAGTGCACGTTATTTTGAAATACTTTATAAATATTGTGAAAGTAATATTTGACCATCAATTTACACTTTTGATCTAAATATAATAGAAATGCAAGCTTTTGAAAATGAATATTAATTATTATACACGCACGTAAATAGTGAAATATATGCTTGAATATGAGTATTAGAATTACAACTAAATGCATAACGAGGATGAATAACAAATACGATGCATTAATTTATAATTAATGTTAAGGAATATATACATGACAATGAATGTTAAATCATTTATATTAAATGATTATAACTTAATTTGTGAAATTGGATGCTATTTAATATAAGTGAACGTGAATAATGAATTGCATTATTGAATGTAAAATTCTAATTAATATTAATTAAATAAATGTTAATGTTAATTAATTGATTATTAATAACATGAATGTGAACGTGAAATTCTAATTTTTATTAATTAAATGAACGTGAATGTTAATTGAAAATTAATTATATTATTTAATACAGTTTACAAATTAAATACATGTTGAAAAACGAAAAGTAAAATATTATTAAAATAATTGAATTATAGTAGGAATATAATCGTCAAAAAAATGATTCTCACATGATGTGATATTTAATATATTATAAATATGTGGTTAAAAAGTAGGAAACAATTTGACTTTACTTGCAAAACATTTGTGTGAATGTGCAATTAAAAATGAGTACATAAAAAAAGATTTTTCAAACAATGACCATCAAACAGAGGAGAAGATTGAAGAATGTTTTTAATGTCAATATTTTAATCTCAATAAATTGATTTTCATAAGGATTATGACCATGGCCGTGATTTTCGGGGCTTGAGGCGAACTCCATAAATTAGGCCAATAGTGTATTATGTAACATATTGCTAACTTAAAATAACATATTATGCAACCTATTGTATCATCTACTTCGTTGAATCACTACTTCATCCATATTCAACACATCACATTGTTGTTTTTAGAGTACTTGTCAATATCCCCTGAGTTTGAGTTAATACAATTTCATTTCGTTTCCTTTTTCTCTTTAGAGCTCCAGACTAATATTTAGGAAGCATGGTATATGGGTCTATATCTAATGTCCAGTGATTAGCCTACAAGATAATTACAAAATATCTCAATCATCTCATCGTTAAAGTTTTCAATATAGTAACTACTAGCAACTGTGCAATTGATCCTATAATAACCAATCATATAAGCCGATCGCCCGCAATTATATAAGCCGATAAGGTTTCAAACATTTCCAATATATTCAATAACAAGTTAGGGCAAGCCATTGCTTACCTAAGAAGTAGAATTTCGATGAAAATTATGGAATCATACCCTGAGAATTTCACCGTCAAAACTTACAAGCCAGAAATAAAAACTTAACATCAACCATCCATACAAATATACAATTCTATTGCATTAATCTATTCTGTTTAAATTCAGAATCCTATTGCAAATTGCAATTTCATCAGAAATCCTATGAAATCAGAAATTAGAAATCCTATTTAACTATTTTATAAAAACAGAAAGTGGAAACCAAACCATAGATAAGATCATAGGAACCCAAAACTAAAAAGAAAGACAATGAAAAACGAATTACAATTGCAAAACTCACAAATACAATTTGCACAGGTCCGCACAGACTGCACTGCAGGGCCTCTCGCGTCCGGTCTGGCCCTCTCTTGATGGTTCTGTAGCTGTTAATGGTTGGCTGGAGGTGGCGACTGGCGGAGGACTGAGGACTCCTCGCGGCGTCGCTCGGTTAAGGTTGAAAAAAGGGCCGTCTTGTTGTAATTTGTGAAAGAGTGAAGGGAAGGGAAGAAGAGGAGGAGAAGCCGCCTGAGGAAATGAGGACGTCTCCTGCTCGCCGATCCGATTGGAGTTGGAGGCAGAGCAGACGCGGGATGTAGGCGTCGAGCAGAGATGGAGGAAACGAATGAAAATAGGTTTTCCATTTTCTTCATTTAATGAGAAAAAAAAAAGAATTGGGCCAAAAATAGGCCCCTCTGGTTTTGGGCCTGAGGCGTTGGCCTCATTTTCCTCGCCACAGGGCCGTACCTGGTTATGACTCTCAATTTGTAATGTACCCAATAAGAAACAATTTGGCCCCAATTTTATGGCCATTATTTGAAAACAAATAATATTTTGAATGATGACTTTTAAGAAAATATGTGATTAAAAAATGAAAAAAAAATTAAATTTACGTACAGAATATTTGTATGAATGTGTAATTGAAAATGAATACATAGAAAAAAGAGTTTTCAAATAACGACCATCAAACATAGGCTAAGATTGAAAAATGTTTTTAATGTCAATATTTTAATCTCAATAAATCGATTTTCATAAGGGTTATGACTCTCCTTTTCGTCTTACACGTTGGTCTTCTCTGACCAAGCACTATGAGTCGCTACGAGATTCTATTATTTTCTAATGATTGTGCTCGTTATGAAGAGCTTGGGTTGGAGAAAGTAATAGAGAACACGATGGTTTGAGTCTTTAAAATAAGCTAGTTATTTTATTGCTAACATTCAGGAGTACATCACTACTAGTCATCAATATCAGTTTAGGTGGAATTTGAGCTACAACCACACTGTTTAATGAAGTTGTGATATATTTTTGTTTGTTGAATAATAAGGTAGTAATAATAAACACTAGTGATAGAAATAGCACTAATCAATGTACATTTAGTTGAATTGAGTCTAAACTTGTATGTTGATTTCAGATCTTGTAGGTCCATGTGTTTAGTGAGTAAGGTTAGGCGTGAAGATATATTTTTATTTAAGAATTTTTTTAGACTTTTACGTAATTTATTTGACTTTTACAAACTTTCGTTCTAAAAAAAATCTTGTATATAACTTATTTTACATCCTTCTGAACCACTATTTGTATGATCAAATGATCCACAACACAATAATAAAATTATATTCGCCATGTCAATAAAAATATTTTTTAAAAGAATATAAAAAATATAAGCTGCCTAAATTAGAAAAGTAAACAACCCAAAAAGGGGAAAAAAAAAAAAAAAAAAAAAAAAAAAGAACTCTAATGATCAATATGTTCAAACTTGTAGAAAGTTATTAAATCAAATAAGCAACCAATATATAATTTTTTATTTTTTGCCGTAGAAGAAAACCGTTGCTTTAGGGAAATTTATGCTTTTTATATATTTTCTTGAATTATGCTACACTATCACAAGGGGGTACATAGGGGTGTCCACCCCCTATTGGGGGGTTGTCAGGGGTGTCCATAATAGGGGGCCGTCGAGTGTCCATAATGGACACTCCTATATAAATGATTATGTTTATGTAGTATAATCCTATTTTCTTTCATCTAACACATCAAATTAGCACTGTTTATTGCACGGCTTTTGTATTCACTTTCCCAACATTGCCCTTCTTTCTCAAACCAAGCATGGTTTCCAACTCAAATTTTCTCTCCTCACCCATTCAACACAGTCTCCACAGTGAAGTACAAATCGACGGTCCGGTATTTCTATCTTATCGCCGACAGCATCCCTGAAGCATCATCCTATCTGTGACACAGTGATTTTGCTTTCCTACTGTTGGGAATTTACTTAAACATGCGCAGCGAAAAATAAGCAATTTTCAATTCCCATCAAGGATCTACATTGTATTTAGATAGAAACTGTGATAGAAATAATACATTTGATGATTTCTGCAAATTTCTTTACTTTTTCTTGAACTGGAACGATCACGATCTACACTCCAAGCTGTCCAATTGTCCAGCCTCCAATGGTGATCCACACAGAGAACAAGAATGACGGCTAGGGTTTCTTTTCTCGTGCTAGCAAGAATAATAATGAAAATCCATATATTTTTTTCAAACCCTAGGAATATATTAATATAAGTTCAAGTGGGCTCGGCCCGTCTCTTAAACTTAACCCGGTCCAATATTTAATTAGTCAAATTAATTAA
>CAIGRB010153088.1:0-24513 GCA_903798255.1 Fraxinus quadrangulata | reverse complement strand
AAAAATTTGATCATTTGAAATTCCACAAGTGTACGGGATCTTGATCAAGTAATATAATAATGAATAGAGTAACGAACCCACGAGTACTAAGTATTTGACCGAGTTAAAATTAATTACAACCTTAATCGAATAGCAAACAAATTTGTGATTTTTTTCTATACTAACACCTAAATTATCAATTAAACTAAAGAAAGTAAGTAAATGTATTTTTCAAATATGTGAGATGCATTGTTAAGATGCCAAATCCCCCTTATTATTTCATTTTTAGTGTAACAATTAAAGTGACAATTTGAAATCATTCATGTTGGGAAATGTTCCTAATTTAACCAAAAACCTCTTTCAATAGCGATCAAATACATTCCCCTCATGTGACTCTTCTATCTTTCGATGAAAGATGCAAACATTATAAATGTATTAACAAGTACTACAATACCTATTGAAACCATATAAAGCATAGATGTATATCGCTATCATCTATCGAACCTCACAATGTTTATTATATTGTACTTAAATCCTATTATCTATATCGATAACAATAATATTCACTAACAACTCAATTGGAGATGAAGAAATTGAGAAGAACGAGAAAAACAATAATAAAAATCCACATATTAAAACAAATTAAAGTCAAAATAATTAATTTAAAACTAAAAATATCATAATAATGGTTCATCTCATCCTAATAATATATAAATTTAGTCTAACATATCAAAATTACAAAAAATCATATTTAAGTGAAAAGACATAACCCTAATTTTAAATAAATTGACTTGCGCCTTCTTCTATTCTTTGGTTAAAAATTAAGTTTGAATCTTCACTTGATTGAATTCTTGCAAATTCCCTTTAATTATCTTACAATAACTATGAATTTTTCTCCTTTGATGATAATAATTGATGAATATTGGAGTATGAGATGTATATGAGAGGTCTCCCATATGTATTATGTTGTTAGGTATTTATAGGAGTAGAAGATTGGTTGAAAATCACATCCAAATTGATTTACAAAAGAGTTCCAATCGAATAAGGAAAGTTGCATTCGCGCGCGAATTTTTTGTCTTTGCACATTAGTCAGTATTTTGGTAATAACTTTATCTCCCATTATTTGATTGATGCGATTTAAAGTGTGTTAAAAATCTAGCTTAAAGGCTACAACTTTTCTAGAAATAGAACGTTTCCAATTTGGATGTTTATTTTGCCAAAAATGAGTCTCAATATTCAACTAAAAATCTGGAATATAACTTGTGCGATTGAAAATTGATTTTGATAATATTTTGATCATATTCCATTCCTTTTTTATTTTTAACTACATCCAATTGTCTCATAACAATCTTCAAAGTATCTTCTTGTGTCCGAATCAACTATTGAATAATTATAATTTGGTACTCAAACTTTGGATTTTGTCATTTTCACCAATTTTCGTTTATTTTTCGATTCCTTATTCAATCATTGAGTTTTACCTATATAACATAAAATATAAAAAATTAGAATATATTTTGTCAGAAGAACTATCAAATATCTTTATTTTAGGCTCCAAATAAGTATATAAAATGCATTTATCAATCTTCCCATGGAACAACTTCAATACCTTGAATATTGCATTGTGAAATGTCACTTTTGTGTTCGTTTGTTTTATTGGGTCACCATATGTTTGAAGAACATCAACAAATGGTTAAAATTAACAGTTCTTCCAATGTTTGAGTTGTGTATATCTTAGTTTATTGTCCTGATAGATTGTGAGGAAGTGAATTAGTGTGGTATGATTAATGTACTTGGCTAAAATGTTTTCTTCTCTTTCCAAGTAGCATCATCCTTACCATGTTTATCCTACTGGACTTTGACTAATGGAATCTTTCGATTTCTCAGAACATGATCATTTCTCTCCAGAATCATTGCAGGAGCTTCTTCGTATGTCATATCACTCTGAACATCCAATGAGCAAACATTCATCACATGACTAGGATCTAGGATGTACTTTCTCAACATAGAAACGTGACATAAGTTGTGCACTGCTGATAGTTCATGTGACAATGTTAAACGATATCCCACATTTCCAATTTTTTTTCAAAAATCTCGTATAGACCAATAAACCCGGAACTCAATTTTCCATTCTTTCGAAATCGTAGTATTCCTTTCATCGACGCCACTTTGAGAAATACTTTATCTCCAACTTAAAAAATTAACTATTTTCTCCTTTTGTTTGCGTAGCTCTTCTGACGATCTTGCACAGTTTTAATTCTTGATCTAATTTTATATATAGCCTCTACAGTCTTCTCGACCAATTCTGGACCCAAAATTCTCATTTCACCAACTTCATCCCATTATAATGGCAAACGGCATCGTCGACCACACAAAGCCTCATACGGTGTCATACCAATCGTGGCCTGAAAGCTATTATTGTATACAAATTCAACTAACGGCAAATGATCTTCCCACTTACCATCCAAATCCAGGACACAAGCTCTGAACATATCTTCAAGACCCTGGATAGTTCGTTCAAATTGTCAGTTAGTTTGAGGATGGTAAGCTGTACTAAATGTTAACTTGGTACCCATAGCTTTCTGAAAGCTTATCCAAAACTTCGGAGTAAACCTCGGGTCTCTATCCGATACAATAGAAACTGGAACACCACGAAGTTGCATAATCTCTCTAACATAAATCTATGCAAACTGTTCTAAGTTATAAGTTGTCCGAACTGGTAGGAAATGAGAAGATTTTGTCAATCGATCCACAATCACCCAGATTGCATCATGACATCTCATTGATCTAGGAAAACCAACGACAAAATTCATTGTAATCTTATCCCATTTCCATTTAAGTATGTCCATGGGTTTCAACGGCCCTAACGGCCTTTGATGTTCAGCCTTCACCTGTTGAGAAACCATGCATTTGGATACAAATAGAGCTATCTTTCCATTCATATTTCTCCACCAAAATGTGTTGCACAAATCTTTATACATTTTGGTTCCGCCTGGGTGTGTGGCATAAAGAGCAGAATGAGCTTCACTAATAATCTCATTCATCAACACCTCATCATTTGGTATGCACAATCGGCCTTTAAATTTCAGGGCTTTATTTTCAGCTATTTCAAATCCTTTCCTCTTCTCAGTTCCCACCTCAGCCCTGATCTTTTCTAAGGATGGGTCATCTTTCTGAGTAGTTATTATTCTATCCCTGAGTATTGATTTCACAGTAAGACTTGCCAACATTGATGATGTCCTTATGGTGAAGTAAATACTAATTCTCAGGTTCTCAAAATCTCTAATTAAATAATTTTGCCTTGTACACAGTGCTGACATCTGTCCCATGTTTTTTCTACTCAACGCATTAGCGACTACATTAGCCTTACTCGGATGGTACATGATAGTGCAGTCATAATCTTTCACTAATTCTAACCACCGTCGCTGTCTCATATTCAACTATTTCTGGGTGAAGAAGTATTTGAGACTCTTATGATCGGTGTAGATCTCACACTTGCTCCCATATAGGTAGTGGCACCAAATGTTCAAGGCGTACACTACCGCTATGAGTTCGAGGTCATGAGTAGCGTAATTCTGTTCATATTGTTTCAATTGCCTCGAAGCATAAGCTATCACTTTTCCATGTTGCATCAAAACACATCCTAAACCAAGTTTAGATGCATCACTATAAATTACAAATCCTTCTGAACCATCAGGAATAGTCAACACTGGTGTACATACTAACCTGTTATTTAACTGTTGAAAACTCCGCTCGTATTTCTCTGACCATACAAACTTAGTATCCTTCCAAGTCAACTGTGTCATAGGACTCGCGATCTTGAAAAATCCCTCTATAAATCGTCGATAATAGCCAACTAAACATAGAAAACTCCTCACTTCTCCAACCATTTTTAGGTTTTAGCCAATTGGTCACAACTTCAACTTTGGATTGATCCACTTCAATTCCTCGTGCTGCAATAGTATAGCCTAGAAATCCCACTTGGTCCAATGAAAATTCACATTTCTTGAATTTGGCATATAACTTCTCCTCACGCAATGTTTCCTTAGATGTCCTTCGTGTTGATGAGAATCTCTCAAGTTTATCAATATGTCGTCAATAAACACGATGACAAACATGTTCAAATATTGATAGAACACCCTATTCATTAAGTCCATAAACACTACAGGGGCATTCGTCAAGTCAAAAGGCATCACCGTAAACTCATAATGCCCATATCGAGTCCTAAATGCCGTCTTTGATATATCAACCGGCTTAATCTTCAGCTAATGGTAGCCCGACCTCAAATCAATTTTCGAGAATACAGATGCACCCTTCAACTGATCAAATAGATCCTCAATCCTAGGAAGATGATACTTATTCTTAATCGTCAACTTATTTAGTTCACGATAGTGAATACACATTCTTATTGTACCATCTTTCTTCTTTACAAAGAGTACCGGAGCTCCCCATGGAGATACACTCGGTCTAATGAACCATTTGTCTATAAGTTTTTCTAACCGTATCTTCAACTTTTGCAATTCCTTTGGTGCCATTCGGTATAGGGCTTTGGACACAGGAGTAGCCCCAGATACCAGATCTATCGTGAATTCCACTTGTCTATTGGGCGGAGTACCCGGTAGATCATCAAGAAAAAGTCAGCATACTCACGTACTATTGGCACATCATCTAATACTTTCTCTTGAGATGCAGTACTAATAAGACTGACAAGATACCCATGACAATCAGGCTTTCTCATCATGCTCTCGGCCTTTAAAGCGGAGATGATGTTAGGAAGTGCCTTAATCTTCGATCCATTCCAAGTCTTTGAAAAATTACCCCATTCTCAAAACATACTATCGTGGCTCGATTTTCACCTAACCAATCCATTCCTAAAATAATATCAAAACCGTTCATCTCTATAACTTACAAGTCGGCCCCTAAAATCAATCCATCAAAATTTATGTATACCCTACTTTACTATCCAATATGTATCAATAGTTCTTCCTGATGGCATATTAACCTCTAGTACACTATCACTCCTCTGACATGAAGTATTAATCTTAGCTAGACATGCATTAGATATGAATGAATGAGTCGCACCAGAATCAATAAGGACGTAAACCACAATACTAGAGACAAATAAAATACCTGCGATTATATCTGAATTTTGGGCAGCCTCGTCATGGGTTAAAGCAAACACCCTTACTTTTCCTTTCTTCTCTTGCTCGGATTTCTTAATCAATGGACATGATGTAGCCACATGGCTATGTTGACCACACTTATAGCAAATATACTTTCCATACAAACATTCTCCCCTATGAAACTTGTTACACTTAGGACATTGGGGTAGAGAATTGCTCGACTGCCCACCCGTGTTTTTTTCTTAAACTATCTATTATTCTTATTCTTATTATCATCCTACCACTTTCTTTTTTCGAATTCATTTCGCTGTCCCTGATTCACCAACTTCACTCCTGAGTAAGTCACTGTTTGAGCTTTTTTTACCACTGCCTGAAAAGTAGCGAGATCGTGTGAACTCACAATCTGCCTGATCTCTGGGCGCAAGCTCTTCTCACAACGTTTTGCCTTCATGAGCTCAGTACTTATGAGGTGTGGGGCATATCAGGACAATTCATCGAGTTTGCTCTCACACTCAGAAACTTCCGTATCTCTCTGTACCATCTTAAAAATTTTACTTCCTTATGGTTTCGTAGAGCTTGCGGGAAATACTTTTCTATTAGCTCCATCTAGAGTTGGCAATTGGCCAAGCCAGCTTAACCAACGAGCTCAGCTAGGCTCGTGAGCTCGTGGCCCGTTTGCTCTTGGGTGAGCTCGGCTTGGCCCACGAGTTTTTTGAATTTTTTTTTACTTTTTCACATTTTTTAAAAAATTTTCATGAGCTGACGAGCTGAGCCTCAAGTGGGCTCGACCCACGAGCCGCTCACGAGCTTGATGAGCCGAGCCGTCGAGCACACTTGCGGCTAAGCTCGGGCTCGTGTTTTCACGAGCCGAGCGGTAGAGTCGACGAGCCGCTCGGCTCGTTTGACATCACTAGCTCCATCTTGAGAGTTGATTATCTATCCAATCTGAAAGTTTTTCAAAAGAATAAAATTACATATATGCCATTTAGTGAAATTTTCAGTTTATAGTTTATTGTATAATTTTTTTTTTTACTCATAAGTGATATTTTACTTATATATAATGTTTTTTATAATATAAGTTAATATTTAACTTAAAAAAGTTAAATATTTACTTAAAACTTTAAGTTAATATTTTTACTTATAAGTAAATTTTACAATTATAAGTAGATTTTATACTTTAAATAATTTTAATTGAATTTTTACTTATAAGTAACTCTTTTTATAATTTGTAAGTGAATTTCTAACTTATTAGTAGTATTTTTATTTTATGAACAAATTTCTTACATAAAAGTATTTTTTAATTATAGTGTATTTTTTCTTATTTTATAAGTAATATTTTATTTATAAGTATTTTTTAAAAATTGTAATGTAATTTTTTCTTATAAATAACTTTTTAGTTAATAACTTTTTATTTATAATTTAGTTTTGAAGAAAATATGTTAGTTAGGAAATA
This sequence comes from Fraxinus quadrangulata, assembly GCA_903798255.1. Taxonomy (NCBI): domain Eukaryota; kingdom Viridiplantae; phylum Streptophyta; class Magnoliopsida; order Lamiales; family Oleaceae; genus Fraxinus; species Fraxinus quadrangulata. Next base: position 17,961 of record CAIGRB010153088.1, on the reverse strand, counting down.
ATTATTTTATAAATGGTAAAATTAGAAGAGAATATGAGAAACGGTCAAAATTCGTTGTTTGATGAGTTGAGAGAACAGGTCAAATTTACACTACACCAATTTTTGGTGATTTTTAAACAATCTAAAATTAGTGTCCAAAAAAACTGCAAGCATTGATTTTTTTTTTAACCCCTCATAAACTTTTTTAACCCCTCATAAACAATGTCACCCAAAATCGATCAAAATCAGTGAAACAAAAACTCCCAACTGACCCTAAATGTCTAGATTGAATCCCACCCCTTAATTTAGAGAAAATATTGGGTGAGGCGATCGTACCAACTCATGTGGAATGCCCATCCTATCACAGAACAACAACTATATAATTTTAAGCAAACTTTGACCGCATATTTTTTAATTTTAAAATACATTGGGCCTACATTTCTTTTACCCTTTTTATTATAAGTAATGCTACGTAGCCCTACTGGGGACCAATTTAGATGGTGTTAATGTGATATTAAATGATAGGTAATTTCACTTTTCATTTAACCAATGATTTAGATTCACTTAGACTGGTGTTGTAATCATAGTGAGGCTAAATAGCATTATTCTTTTACTATCGGTTGTCTTTCTCTCTTTGTTAGAGCCTTTGACTGTTTGAAACGCTTGACAAATTATTTGTCGTCTTACTTTTTCCTTTTTTAAGGATTCTTCCTTCTTTATTTTATTTTTTGAAAAGGGGCTAGAAACCCCTTTTTAAAGTGGAGAAATGGAGAAGTCGTCTTGAATATAATTTCAAGCCAAATTTGCATATATATATATGGCAAAAGTTCGTGACAAATAACAAAATATTAATACACTTTTAATATACAATAATGTCAAAGTAAAAACAACTTCGTTAAAGAAGTCGATATTTATTATAATAATGTTATTTATTATTATGATGATAGAATACGGGTGGTATGACAGTCTATGTAAAATAATGGGATTTGACAATTTAATTTTTATGAATGAGAGAGAGTGTGTGATAATGTGTTGTCACATCTTCGATATTTCATCATTATAATGATAATTATCATTATTCTATTTAATATTGTCAAAAAAATCATCATAATCTATCTCAGTTTATATGTTGTAATTTAGTATAATAATTAAACCATAAGCCCCTTTTTAACTTCTGTAATAACTTTAGCTACAAAATATCATACTTCAATCACCTGAAAAATGTAAAAAAAGTAATAAATAAAACTTATAAACCAAATTCATTGGTATAGAATTTAGAACTTCATCAAATGTATTTTATTTAATAAAGTTCATACTAGTGTTATATCAAAACTTCCGCTATGCAGTCATTCATCTTTTCTCTGTAGACCATCAAAACTATAATAATGTGGATCCTACATAAAAATAATTAATGACCGATAGTCTAGACACTGTCTAAGACTTCCCCCTTCCAAAGACTATTGGTACCCCTTGGGGCTCAAACCCATATCCAAACTTGATGTTTATAAATTGGTTCAAAATTCTTTCAACTTCTTATGTGGGATAAAGTTCCCACACTTTAAATTTCAGGATTTTTACTTTTAAATTGCCAACTTCTAGTATTAATTTCTCATTCATCCGGAAATGGTTTTGTGAAATTAAATATATCACGAACATCTACTCGTGGAGTATAACGCGTTTGACCATTGACCCGCACAAAAAGGATACCGGGTCCCACCCGAATTATTAGTCAAACTTGACCCATTTCCAACAGTTTCATCCTCACTCCAATGCACCCGTTAGCTCGTTTTCAAAAAGATTAAAGATTTTTTGGGTATACACATTAATTGCATGACTTAAAATACCATACCTTATGGACAGACGAGGAACACCATGTTTGCATCGATAATCATCTTCCAATTTAGCCAAGGGCGTTTCCTCTATTTTCTTCTCATAGTGGTGTAGAAAATTATTAAGGTCCATTGTCTTGGTAGAAATTTGATGAAAGATATTATTTGTGCTCAAATTCCTTTGGATGGACCTTATATTTGCTGAAAAGTATCCGAACTAAAAGCATGACACCACTTTCCTCAAAGTGAATACAATTTCTTTAGCCGCGAGTAACTCCCGAGGTCAAACTTTTTAATCATATCATCCTAAGAAACTCGAAATTCTTCTTCACTATAACACCCATGAAAACATTTATTGAACTGCCTTTTGAACTCTGGATTTGGGTAATAGCTACTAAGATGTTGTGTAGCAATATGACAGTGCACAATCGATGTTGTGCATGTGGAAAAACTACCTCAATTGCATTTGACATTGCTTTGTCCTCATCTATAAAAGTAGTGTTTGGTTGTCCATTTCCCATTGACTCCATAAATGACACAAACAACCAAATAAATGATTCAGTGGTCTCGTCCAATAAAAATGCACAACCAAATAACGCATTTTTCCAATAATGGTTAACTCTAACAAACGGAGTGCATATCAAATTGTAAGTAGAAAAGTTCGGATCCTCACTTTGCTTAACTTAAAATGGTTTAGCAAAGAAAATGCTTCAATCATTTCACCTTTTTTTTCGTTGCAAATAATTTTGCATATCCTTTTTTGGTAAATCTAACATATTCTGCTCCACCAAACTCATTTGCTAAATAAAAGTATGATTTTGTTGGTCCTATACTGGCATTAACCATGTAATTAATGACATCTATTTGAGCATTAGACACCCTATGTTCTGATCTGAAAATTTGTATTTCTTCCGGTCTAGCAAGTTCATGATTATGATGAGTATTGATATGAGAAATTTTCCATATTCCACCCTCTACTGTATAACTTTGCAATCTGTTCTCGTCTCTAATCTATTATATTTCCTCATTTCAACTAACTCTCCGTCCCATTTAAAAAACATGATTAAAAAAAGGATTTTACTGAAGTGCCCAAAAATTTGACATAGAGGTTGACCCCACCCTCACATTTGCTCGTAGGTCCCGACCTGAATAAAAAAATGCCGACCTCCCATGTGTGTATATTTGGTCATCCTTTATGTTTTTGTAGCAAGACCCTTGAAAAATTACTAACATATTAAAAACCCATAGTAAAACCCATTCAACCCACATTAATATCAGCAAAATAAATACAATAAAAGATGAATTCACTTTCTCATTTATATAATATATAAACACTTACAAAACCTAGAGAAATGAAATTAATAAATTAAAACATACCTATGATTTTGCTCGGTTGCAAATGTCCAGAAAGCATAGCAACAAGACTTTGAACAATGCACTTTTTAATTAAAAATATATTTTACACGTGTCGTTTCGTGATAAGGTGAGCATTCCACATGGGCTGGTAGACCGCCCCACTCAAGATTTTCTCCTCAATTCACCAATATTGTCAAACTTTTTTCTACGATGCATTCAACAAACTACTTTATGAATAAGATCGAAAAATGGATAAAATTTGTGAACCATCACGAGAAAACATTGAACTACCATTGAATATGATCAAAGAAAATAAATTCTTCTGACATCAGTGAAATTACATTAAGCTGAAATTCCTAAAACTATTGAAAAACACAAATGACTTCCCTTAATAGTTGCCAAAATGTATTTGGAGAAAAAGGATCATAAAAATCAATTAATTACTTCATTAATTCGGTGACAAATCAATTTTTTCTTTAGAGCTATCCCTCAACATGGTCAGCAGTGAAACTTGCACTTGTTCATTATTTATGTCAATTCAGGGCCTCTTTCCTCCCTTTTCCCGGAGGGGAAGAGCTGCACAATCAAATCATAATGATAATTGTCATGTGATCCACTTATCCTTTGTGTGTTTAATTTTACAAAGTCATGATTCTATTAGCGTCCAGAATTTCAAAATGAACGCGACAATAAAAGGGTCACGCGCATTTTGACGAAAAATTGAGATCGACTAGCTTATTTTTTATGTCGTAATTTGCTATTGAGATAATAGATTGATGACTAATAATTGAATTTTTCCTAATATTTATTACTTACATGTGTACTTGAATAGATCCCCGTTTTTCCTCAAACTCATTTTTAAATACACATTCTCTTAATAAAAATAATTTCCCACGTGTAAATTTTAAAAAAAAAATTATCTACTTTTTAACTACATATTCTCTATAAAATAACTATTACAAAATTTCTTTTCCTCAAAAAATTGGACTCAAACAGAGGCGTTGCAAAAGTAATTCTCGGTGACAAGATTGAATTCCAAATTTGGAAAAATCATACATTTAGTCCTCAAAGGTTGGGGACCAGTTCTGTCAGTTTTGTAGGTTGGAGATGAATTAGTAAGGGTCGCTAATCTTGAGGACCAAATGTGCAATTTTTCCATTCCTATTCTGAAACTAAAACCTATGAAATCGAGCTATTTGCTCCGACTGAAGTATCATAATGAGCAGTGTGGGTTCGGTGACGTCATCGCCGGCGAGATCATCCATATCGGCGGCTTTGATGGGATCATCATCGGTTTCCGCGGCAGTTGGTGGCGATGATTTTCACTTTCCGGCGGATCTAATCCCCATTCAGGATCGAAAAGACGAGGCCCTCCGCGGTCAGTATATTATTCTTCTCACACATATTCCTTACTGTTTATGTAAAAGATTTTAATTTGGTTTTCACTTTCTACAGCTATAGTTGCGATAATTAGTTCTAAATTATTGTGTGGTTAATTGCAAATAATTCATTTATCCGAAATAGTATTGTTAATAGTTAAAGGTTCAAAATAAGTAAGGTTTGATTTGATATTGCTGTAGATTTAAGAGAATTAGATTCAGCTATGTTGTGAATTTGGTAAACTTTTATTCCAGAATTTCTATATGTTTCTCAATCTCAGGCTATTAAGAAACAACATTTCAATAAATTCATTCAATGGATGCGTGGAAAAACTTGTCTTTGAGGAATAACATGAAAGTATAGAATAAGAATTAAACATATATATGAATTGGTTGAGGTCTAACATCGAAAACAAGTCATGGGAGAAGAAATTAAGATAACTTAAACACAATGAAAGAGATTACTAGGACCATGGTTAAGAAAAGTCGACAAACTGGTATTTATAGTATTCTTTTAGAACCTTGAAAGATTGTGTATCAAGAATTTCCAAATTAGTAAACCTTCTTTTGAAAGATGTTGATGCAATTTTGGTGTTTATATAGTCTTTTTACTAGTAAGGCTTGTAGTAAGATTTGAAAACCTCAGCAGTCAAAGTTATGATTGCTGCGGATGGTTTACTATTTTTCAACATGAAAGGTACAAGCAGACGAGTAGTGTGATACTAAAAGGATTTGAGATTTTTGGGTCCGTTGATTTGAGCCCATTGAGATAAAATTTTGTTAAGTTTGATATATCATGCATATTACTTAAACTTGTCTGATGGTCCTGCTTGGTATGTCGAGTTTGTAAGCTTCTTTGGATTAGATGGTTGATGTATTCACCCGGAAAATCTCGGAAGGGGTGGTATCAGACGCTTCCCCTAGCATCTGAAAAATGGCTGAGACAGATTGCTCGACCATAAATGAAACTTTTAGAAATGTGAATAACTTAGCTTATGTTTTCAGTTCTCAAGTCTGATTTAATCGCCACTCTAAGTAAAGAGGTCAAGTCCTTGGACGAAGATAGCTGGATGTTTGATGGCCCTCGCTCTCGCATTCACCTGATTTCACGACCGGGTAAATAATTAAACTCATGGAAGTTGTCTTTTCTGCAATGGACATATATATGCATTACTTTTTTTATTTTTTTTTATTTTTTATCTTTCTCTCTTTTCGAAAGAGACTAACAATAATATGGGTATTATAAATTCTTAATCTGAAAGATTGTTAATGCAGATTATTTAGTATGACCTTGTTGAGCTTGAAGATTTAGTGAGGAGAATAGAAAAAAAATGTTCTGGACGATGAATAACATTGAACTTTATCATTCATGCATCTAAATTAGCGATTTACAGAACGTGCTACATTAAAGTAAAATTATCCTTTTGAGCTATCAAATCCTAGGAAGAAAAAAATGAAGGAATTAATACTACAGTTCCTTGTAGAATTAATATAGGGATTTACAATCCCTATATTCCAGATGGGATGGGTATGATCTAAAACCTCTTATAACCTGGAAAGCTAGTTTTAAATTTGAAAGGCTTAAAACAATAAGTTTTGAGTCTTTCCTTATCGAGGAAGATTAACATAGACCTAAATTATAAAGGCTGCGTTCTTTTCCTCCTTATAATTTTTGGTGAAGAAATAGATAATGATCAGACACAGTGTGATAGCAACCTGATTTTTTATGAAAAAACTATAAGACAGACAAATTTGTTCACTTTTTAATTTTAAGAAATTCAGAGGAAATGATTAAGAGGGTTTTTGTGTTGGGGAAGCAATCCATATCTATATATTGTAAGAATGGTAAAATTCCATTGGTCACTTTATCGAACTTCTAGTATAAAGCATTTTGATTGGTATCGTTACTCGTCTGAAACCTGAGTATTATCATAAAACTTATACGCTAATTTCTTATCATAATTAGTAAACTTTATTGCACGATTCAATTTGAGCTCGTATGGCATCTTCGTTATTTGACAATGATAACGTTATCCTCTGATGCTCGAACTCTTCGAAATAGTTGGAGAATCCGTGTCGGACATGACATGACATGGGATATATATTATATCCTCCAAGTTTCAACGGAACACTTCGTCGTTTTTGCTTCTTCTTTCTTTTTCTTCTTTGTTCTTCTTTTCCTTTTCTTCCCCTTCTCTTCTTTCTCCTTTTTGCTCTCTATAAATCTAGCATCACTGCCGAGATGGTAGAGAGAGGTGGCAGCTCTAAGTTTTCCCTTCTTTTTCTTCTTCTTTATTTTTTCTTTCCATTTTCTTTATTTTTTCTTTCCTTCTTTCTCTCACTGTATCGGTGGTTTAAGGTTTTGTTTGTATAAAATGAAAATGAGTTCCATATAAAGCTACTTAATGCTCCACTAAGTCCAAATTACAATTAATTCCCTCATTTTTTATTTTGTATAACATTTAGTAATTCCTATAATTGAAAACTAAACCCCAAAATTCTATTTTATTCGTTTTAACCTCTTATTCAAGATTTATTTTCTTCTTTGTAAATAATTAATTTTGGTCTATTCAAAATGACTTCTTGGATTAGTAAAAAAAATTAAAGTTTGAAAGACGTACCAACGTACCCCTGTTCAAAATTTGAACTCTTTTTAGTCATATCCCATATTACATTTTAGAAAATAAAACATCCGACACTTAGATACGTACCCGTATCAAGTACCAACATTATCTATTTCACCTCTCTTTCAATAACGATATCTGCAAGTTCATAGACATGTACATATATTAATTTAGTTCTGTCATGTGCTTGCTTTAAGTGGCCATGGTTGATTATTTAAGTGAATCACTTGACAAAATTTGATGGTTGATGAAATATGTACTACTAAGCCACATTATACACACGATAATATCAGTTTGTCTTGATACTTAGCTATTTGCCAAACAACTCCATCCTCGTCCCTATCTTGCCATCAAACCTTACCGAACCTCAATATTTATCCAATTGCTCCGCCTTGAGTTCCACCTTGCACCTCCTCCCTTTTTTTCCTCATTCATCACCTCATATCCATTGTCAACAATTGATGTCAGATTTTTTTGACTGTACTCTAAATACAATAAACTAATTGATGAATGATCTATTTCTCTGGACAGGAGATATTCTGATATCAACTGCCACTATTGTGATGGCATTTAAAATTATTATGAAATGTTGTATCGTTTTTGTTCTAGTTGTATTGTTACCTGAAAATTGCATAAATATTGAATTACATGAAATTTTGCAAATAGCAATGTTGATAGGATTGGGACCATCATTCAAAGGTAGGGGTGTAGAGCATATAATTCATTTCTCAAATAGTGGAAAAGGTATATCGTTAAATAAGTTCTCATGCAAGTTGATTGTTACTTAACTTCTCGAAGTGGTCATAGTTGGTATATATTTGATCAAATTTTCAAATTGATCCTATAACCCAACCAAACAAACACTGTACATTTAATAATTCTCTTTATTTTATGAGCTTTTTTTGAATCTCCTTCTTCTCAGAATTTGTTGTATCTTGATAAGAAGATGACAAGAGGCAGATGTAACGACCCAGCCTTTATGCCCAAGCCGTTAACTTATGTACTGTCCGCTCTCGAAGAACCTAACCCCATCTTATCTTTCACGGATTTCTTTCGCGTCTCCAGGATTTGAACCCGTGACCTTGCCCTTAAGAATGACTTAAGTTGAACCCTTGTGCACATTAACGGCTTGGGCACGAGGCTCTAGTCGTTACAAAAAAAAAAAAAGCCCATTTTTTGTAACGACTCGACCTTTATGTCCAATCCGTTATGTCATACGTATTATTCGCTTTGGGTGGACATTTGTCCACTTATTCACGACTTTCTATCGTGTCTCCTAGAATTCGAATTCAAGACTTCTGCCTAACGGCTTGAACACAGAGGTCGATTTTCAAGTGTTGATCGCTATGAATAATAAAAAGAGACAATTGCTGGATTATTGACTTTTTGGGACTAACTGTGATAGCATAAATGTTGAACTAACTATTCACCCTACTTTTTTGTATGGTGTCCACCCCAAATTGGACTGGAAACTGGACTGCATACTTACATCCGCAAGTAACTTTGGTGCAACATGGCAAATTTTATTAAGAGGTATTGACTAAGAATAGAAAGGCAGGTTAACTATGGATGCTTTCTTCATCATCCTTGTAAAGCCACTACTCACTTTTTTCATCCAATATCATAGTCCCGTGGAAACCTTTTCACGAATCTCTAAAATATTACCTATCGTTTTTGCATTAAAATTTTGTGGTGGCTTCAGGTTTTTCATGGAACTGAAAGATTTTGAACTGTGCTCATCAGTTTTGGTTATAGAGGTTTCATATTTGTTGTTTATGAATTTGTGTTGATGATGTATTATCGGCTTTGTTGGGTCAAAAAGTAAAATTTTTCTAACATACTATTACTAGACTTTTATTTTTATGATCAGTGCCATTCTTTAGGGAGGAAATATGAAAATCACAAATGCGATTCATAATTCTAGGTAATCATTACACCATTTGTATTCTGCAGATTCCTTTTTATAAAATTGTTCAACATGCGACTGGCTGAAGTCATGATTGTCTTTTAATATTCTTTTGTAATTATTTTATCACACATCCATACTAATATATGATTGAGCAAATCTGAGATGTTTTAGAATATACTCGATTCACTTTGGGTTCATTTTCAGGCTCAGAAATAACCTATCTCTTTTCCATCTAACCTTATGATGCTGTTCTACCTAAATATTAGCACTGCTAGTACCTTCTCTAACACGTATGCGTGAATCATGTGCGTGCATATTCCTATTGATTATTACATACTTGTTACTTCGCAGGTGGTCTTCGACTCAATAATGCAGAAATCCCCAAGCATGATAGGATGGCTCCTCCAAAATGATGCCGATATCATTTTCATATACGTGTTGACTTGATTAGGTGAAACTGGTTTAGCCTTTCAGTTGGTGATCTTGATCTTAAATATCCCTCTGGGCAAACTTTTGTGTTTTGCTGAGAGATTGTTGGTGTAATTGTTTTTCTTCCTTTTCATTAACTATAATTGCAATGAAAAGCTAAATAACTGTGTAGAATCCATTGTTGTGTGAAGGATTGCCCACAATATGTCATGATTCTTCCGCTAGGACTCTTGCTACAGCATAATTATTCAAACGTCTATGAGCACATGAACATTGCTGCTCATATCATGGAATTTTTCGTAAAGTAGAACTCCTTTATTGTTGTTTTCCTTGTTTTAGGAAACAGGTAAGCTTTTTTAAGAAGAAAATAGTACAGAACTAGAGAGGTTCTGTTTACATTGAGTAGGGAAATGAAAAGTGTTATACGCTTTTTTAACTTTTCTTCCATCCGCAATGCTGGATAGTTTGTGGATCAATAAGCAAAATATGAAATGATTCTTGAGAAGTTTTTATAGTTTTGATTGAAGAACTTGAGAAGTATTTATAGTTTTGATAACCTGCATTTGGTCATTCATGGGCTGTCATTTGACTAAATTTTGTGCTTTTTAACACCTAGTCTTGGCCATTTTATGCTTTTCCAAATATCTGTCATTGATTCTTGAAATGATCCTTGATATTTAGTCATTTACGTGCCAGCACCAAGGGAAATCCCAAATGATTTAAGAAGAAATCCAGAATAGTTTTTGATGTCCTATAGGTGTCAAGGGTCCAGGCCCCGGCCACTCGAAAGATCATTGGCCACGTTTGTAGAAGCCCGTTATGGGCTTGGCCTGGACCCTATATCTACAGGACCCAGAACCGGCCTCTGGCTTTGCTACATCCGAGGGCCAAATACCCCTCTTTCAGATAGAATTATGTGGAAATTACATGCAATCAAAATTTCAGAAATCACAATTCAAAATCAGATTTAAAATTTGTTTATACAAAAATTAGACCTTAATTCAAAGTTTTAATATTAATAATAATATTATAAAATTAATTAATCTACACTACACAATTTCCCAAACTCTAATTTTTTCTCTCCATTCTTCCTCTCTCTAAGCCTCTTACCTTGATATTTTCTTTTCTCACCCTCTATCCTCTTGCCAGCGACAAGCAGCTGTGGTGCACGATGTGCCGCACATCAGATCTGAGCCCACAATAGAGCTACAAGCGCGATGACGAGCGACGAGCACGGTGGCCATTCCGTGTGGTTTGCCATAGTCCTTTTCAAAGAAATCAAACTCAGAAAAGAGAGGCAAAGTTGTGGCCATTGCATGCGATTCTTTTCATACCCATCTCTCTCTAATTGCTGCCCGACGCCTTACGAACTCGTGGCAATGCCTGGTTGCTGCGAAGTTGAGACGACGTCACGGTTGTGTGGTGGTGGTTGTGATATTGGCACAGTGGCGAGGTGGTGGTGATGGAGGTCTGATGAGTTGGTGGTGGTCGTGAGCAGCGTTGCAATTGTTGCTAAGTCGTGGCCTTGTTGTGCGATATTTGATTTCTTGGTGGTCTTTGGTTAGTGGTGGTTGTGATATTGGCTGCGGTGATGATGGTGGCGGTCGGGTGATGGTCGTTGTGGTTGTGGATGGGATGGAATTTGATGGGGGTATTTGTAACCAATTATTTGATTGATTGTCATCAATAAATTAGTTAAATTGTGATCAATAAATAATATGTGATTTAAAAAATGTGATTATGACTCAATTTATTAAGTTGTGGTCGAGAAATAAGTTGTGAATTAATTTGATAATTTGTAGTCGTTAAATAAGTTGTGACTTATAAAATTTATAATTTGTATAAATTGTGATTTATAAAATCTTTTATTTGTGATCAATGAATAAATTGTATCCTTTAAAATTTTTGATTTATAACTGTAAAATAATTTGTGACCTATAAAATTTTTGATTTATGATTAAGAATAATTTGTGATTAGTTAATTTGATAATTTGTGACCAAATCGTATAGAATTATGACCTTAATATATTTAATTAATAAAACATATTTTAATTAATTATTTCATGAATAAATTAAATTAATATATTATTTTTGAAGGTTTAAACCTTATTTCTTAGTTTTGAAATGATTCATACTCAATCTTTTATATATGAAATTTTCCATAAAATTATCTTCCACACTGGAAGTGAGATTTTGATTTTGTGTTTACATAATCTTTTTGTCCCTGGAGAAATAGAGTTAAGAGTTTGAACAGGGACACAGAGACACGAGGGCGATGTGGATTCTTTGGTTTGAACATAGCCAATGTGGCCATGTTCACGTAGCAACCTTCAGAGAAATAAGTTCAGAGAGTGATTACAGTTGCAGGGAAGTTCTTGTTGATGCTTTGTCGATGAAATCTTTTCTATGAAATTATAGTTCTAGTTATTAGTAAAATTTCATCAACGTCGCTCGATTTCAATTTGTTGCAATTATGTCATCCACCTTGAACTTTATTATGCCACTCCGTTTGGTTCCATTACTAAAATTAACATAGTATCTTACGTATCCGTTATTTGATTCTCCTAAATTGCAAATACAGGTTAGGTTCTTACATGTGAAACATTATGATATTAAAGACTAAAGATTTCAATATTTTTTTATTGTATTAAATAACATCAATCAACAGTTAGACACTAACCATTGCAATTATTTATTGTTTGTTGACCAACGATGACCAATACCAATATTTGTCTTCGTCTAAAGTTGAATCATCAATGATTAGCGACAGAAAACAATTATTGCACCTTTATTACTAGGAAATTTCTGCTACTAATTTAGGGTTGTTTGTATCAAAGGCCATGTTGGTCATCGATCTACAATAAGAAACCCAGCAACGGAACTCATTGTGTGTTTATCATAAATTAGTGAACAATTTGTCACTATTTCCATCTCAAATAAGTGACGAGTTTCTGAACATGTCACTAGATGATTACCTGAGTCTACTAGTTCATCACATGTTTTTTTTGTCACATGATACACATTTTTTTGGAGTGCCCTTGTAACTACTTTAATTGGTTCCTCAATCAAACATGCAATATTTGTGTCATTCACCAATTTATTTTGGGAGCCAAGGCTGAGTGAAGCTACATAGTCGAAGCTCCGATTGTCCAAACTATGGGGTTAATTATATGAATGGTTACTGAACTTTATTAAACGTTTCTAATTCATAACTGAGCTAAGAAATGTATTTCTATGGTCACTAATCTACGAACTGTGTTACTCATCGATCCCAAGTTGATTTTGTTTGTTAAATCTAACGAAAATGCCAACGTGTCAAACGGAATTCCGACTTGGGCAAAATCAGACATTATTTAATAAACGTAGGCATGTTTGGAAGAATAGTGAAAGCCCATTTCATTTCGGAATGTTAAAAATTAAAATTTCTCTCATTTTCTCTCCTAGATGAACGACTGAAAATCATCTGGCAGCATGGACATTTTTCAGGGATCTTCATGTTGCAAGGTCAGACTGAGAGCGCAGATTAATGAAGCTGAGGTATAGTCTCTAAAGGGCATTGAAGGTTTGAACAATTTGACGGGTATAAGTTTGAGGAAGAATTGATTTACTGGTGAAGTTCCAAAAGGAATTGGAAATTGTTTTTTGCTGAGATCAATTGATTTGAATGATAATTCATTTTCTGTAGGGCTTCCAAACACAATGGAGCAGCTTACCTAGTGTTTGGAAAAATGGATTCACGGGGGAGATTCCTGAATGGATTGGAGAAATGAGAAGCCTTGAAACCCTAGACTTTTCTGAAAATAATTTAACTAGCCAAGTTCCAGATTCTCTTGGGAAGCTCCCGTCATTAAAAGTTTTAAATGTATCCAAGAATTCTATCATCGGTGTCTTGCCATTGTCTATGAGGAATTGTGTAAACCTTCTGACTTCTGATATTAGCCATAATTATTTGAATGGTGAACTTCCTTCTTGGGCATTCGAGCTCGATTTATAGCAACTTTTGCTTTCGGATAATAGATTAAGTGGAAATATGGATAATGCTTTTGCTTCCTCCTTGGAGAGATCTTGTCACAAGCTTGTAGTTTTAATAGTGTAACGATGATATGGATGTAGAATAGAGATCGTTACAGAGTTCATTGGAATCCAAGATTATAAAAAGTTTGTTACATTATCAGGAGGACTTGATGCGAACTTACGCAGCAATAAAAGCTATGAAATACACATCGGGTTAGAGCAAACCTAAGAATTCAAGAATTAACGTTTGAAAAACTTGACTCAATAAATTATTGAACCAAAGAATCAAGACAATCACCTACAATATCTTGACCATGTCATCACAAAACTTATGGACCTTAGTTAAATTGTTGAACGTCACAATAAATTATTTCTTGATAAGTTAGGAATTAATACAATAAAGAGCGAGTTGAAAGCAATATGCTTCGCAATAATATCTCTCTAATTGTATGTTATTACAATGAATGGAATGTGTTCTATTTATATGGAACTCATAAAACCTAATTAAAAAGGAATTGCTCTTAAAAGATATCAAAAAGATTGATAGACATGGACCGTCCAGCATTAGGGCACTCGTACAGATTGATATCAGACATACGATTCGACAATATCAGATATATGGAGCAGTTGACCTACCACGTCATATTAGGGCACTCGTACAGATTAATAGATATGGATTCCCACAGCATTAGAGTATGATTTATTTTTTATTCTTATTTTTGTCCTTTATTATTTATTTTCATTGTAAGGAAAGTAGTATTTTCTCATTTACTGCTTTCATTATTTTCTCATGTAACCACGGTATTCCTCCGCCCCAAGTGAGAGAATATTAATAAAACCTCAGAGGTACCGCCCTCCTTCAACTAAAAAAAATCCTGAACCCTGCAGTACAAGAGGATACTTAATTGGGTCCCAACATATTCCATAATTTCGAACCATAATAGTTAAGGACTTCAAGATTGAAATATAGATTTTCTAGCCTCAAATTACCAACAATGCACCCCAATTGTCTATTATGCTCAATTATTTTTTTAGAACATACTAGAATATCATTAACTAGTAATTGATTGCCTATGAATGCATGTGACAAATGACATGTTACTCTCATAAAAATATTAGATTCATTAATATATTCCTCATGATAGCCTTCAATTCCCTCATGTTTTAATAGGCCTCTCATGATTCCTCTTCTTAGATATTGCTATTTAATCCCACCAAATGATAGCATAATGAGTAAATTTAACTATAGCAAGTTTTACCTTTTTTCGCCTCCGAGTAGTTATGACAATCAAATATAAACTCTTTCTATGCCTCCAGATTGTTTCTTCCTTTGAATAAAGGAATTGTCATTTTAATATTACTCATAATTCTACCAACTCCATCTCCAACATAAATTCTAGCCCTTCTATCGTGCATATCTTCTCTATTCCTCATATTTCCTATTTCAGCCTCCACTGAGCATCATCATCAATTACACTACCCGCTTCATTTTTACCAACAATATCTGCTCTAAGATCCCGTCTACTTTGCCTCTTTGTGTTAGGAAATTCTCTAGGTTTTTCCTACACAAATTAGCAAGCAATAAGTATTGTCTCTCCATTCACGTCTTTTGCCTATCAATTCTATCTCCCATATCACCAAACAACATTTCAATCGTCATATCATCTCTTCCGTCATGATGATTTGATTATTCTTCTCGTTTGAAGTAGAATCGTCTATGTCAAACATCTTAAAGTTAGAATAATATCTGCCTCATGTGTATACACTCATGTATCACTCAATTTGACTTTTTCCCTCTATGAGTTTCACCACTCTGCATTTTCCACTTAATACTTCCTTGCAAGTGTTTTAAAGAATTAATTCGATCTCAATCAAAAAAATTCAACCCATGTGGAGTTCAAACAAAGAATTGAGCAAAGAAAGTGATTCTAGACTGATTCAAAACTTAAGAATTTGAACTTTGAACAGAATCGCGAAGCATAAATTTAAGAAAGCGTTTCTTAAATTTAAAATGGATACTTTTCTTTTCTTTTTTTCTTTTTTTTTTTTAATTTCAAATTTATTTTTTATTTTATTATTTTTTACTAAATGTGAAAGAATTCGACAAAGAGCCCAAAAAATTGAAAAACGAATTGATATGTGCACTAGTTTAACGCACAAATAACTTTTGAATTTTTTTGGTATCTTAATTGGATTGCATGACTCAAAAGTTGAACACGAAAAACGAAAATAAAGACTCATAACAAAAAAAGGAATTAAATGATATAACCTTAATTTTCGAGTCAAGCTCTAATACCAACTGATGCGAAGAATCCACGTAGCAATTAAAATTATGAAATTGATCACAAAACTTTTCTTTTTTTAATGAACAAAAAGAAAAGACAATTGCCAACAATATCTTGACACATTATCACAAAACTTATAAACCTTACTAAAATTGTTAAACGCTATAAAATTTAATTCTTGATAAGTTCGAAATTAATTCAATGAAAAACGAGTTAAAAGCAATATACCTCACAATAATATCTCTCAAATTGTGTGTTATTACAATACATGAAATAAATTCTATTTATATGGAACGCATAAAACCTAATTAAAAACGAAATTGCTCTTAAAAGATATAAAAAAAAAGATATCATAAAAGAGTTATAATTAAAATAGAATTCTATGCGAGATTTGGAAAAAAAAAAAAAAAGGTTTCAACAACCTTCAACCTGATCTCGATATAGGTGTATGTGGCCGCACCCAAGTTTGTGCTATTTAGTCGCATTTGTCTTGCCTCCAAGTTTTGAGTTCTTGATTCCAATGCATTCTAACTTGTTTTTGCTCCCTTGCTCAACATAAAACTTGGTCTTTGGTTTGTTAACTTCACTTTCTTGGATTCCATAGCTTGAACAAGTGATTGCTTGGCTTTATTGGCTCTATTTGATCTCGAATTTACCCTTAGTCGCTCCTCAACATACATCGAACCCTTGATAGCTTGTTGCCTTCCTTAGATCCCATCAGGATTGATACATTTAAGAATTACTAATACAAAATGGGACCTATGAATTGCAAACATAGTAGGCAGCCTTCTATTGACAACTTTCTAGCAGTTCATTACAATACACAAACCTAGACAAAAGGACTTAGCACTGATGTTCAAAATCAAACCAAAATAAAAACCCTATGAATTCTTGTCCATCCACGTCAAAAACATATTCAGCACATGTTGGTGATAAACATCCAACAAATACAAATTGTAATGCAAGATTAATCCTTCCAAAAATTAAATCATCAACCCCAAATCGAAATTAGTGTACTTTCTTCTTAGAAGTACTAGCACTTGTTCTATCCCTCGGTGCAGTGAAAGGAATTGAGGCTCTGACCATCCTAATATTCCTTGCCCTTGCTGTTCTTGACTGTGCTTGCTCATCAGCATTAATCCGTTGCAAATCTTCTACCAATTCTGACACATTATTGGTTTGAGGTATAGCATTTGTGACTTATGGATTCCATGTTAATCCAATCCCCAGTGTAGGCATGAATTGAAACCCAGTCATTGGTGGGCCTTGCTGTGAAGCAGGTGGAGTTACCCTTCGTGGTGGATTTTCCATCTGCACTTACAGTTGTATGTTAAATGAAGATGTCCTTAGAACAATTATAAATCATTTAAGGAACTATGTTTTAAACTATCTAAATTTCAGTTTCACATACATTAACTGAATAGTTGCATCAGGTGTGTCAACGCTTTTATAGTACCTCTTGTTGTGGCATTTCCCTCCATAGACACTACATGTCATCTCCAATTGACATTTCCTTTTCATTTTCCTGCTCTCTCCATTCTATGAGATTACATCTTCTTCTGTCTTCTTCACTTTGTTTGCTTTCTCCCCCTTACTGGAACAAACCACCCAGTAGGCTTGACTAGAGGTGCATCTACTATAGGCCACAATTTCTTCCCATTGATTGGATTGACTAAGCCCCGTTTGGCCCCCGTTAAAATTATAATCCAATTTTCCATCTCTTCCTATCAACCACATGTTTTCCAATAAAATAATATTACACATAAATTTAATTTTTTTTTTCTTTTTTTAACCATACATTCTTCGAAAAATACTATTTCAAAAATTATAATGTCAAATAATGGAGGCCAAACTTGGCTAAATTATCATTACATTTCAAGTCTCAACCTTGTAGCACCTGTGCACGTAATCATATGGAAGATCCCTGTGATCAAATATAGCAGCAATAGCATGCGAACATGGAATCCCAGATAGTTGCCACCTCCTACATGCACACATACGAGCCCCCAAATCAACAACAAACTCTCCTTGTTGGCCTGATAACTATTATTGCGGACCTCCCGACCAGTAAACATCATACTCACTTGCCCCTGCAATGCTTTTCTCCAGTTTCTTTTGAATCTTTGGACGTAAAGTGTTAGATATTTTTTCATCATT
>CAIGRB010153072.1:0-34852 GCA_903798255.1 Fraxinus quadrangulata | reverse complement strand
TCTATTAGCATATATTTAGAAAGTTTTGGGATCTAAGTGCAAATTAGCAAAACTGTCACGTTAGTTGAGAATATTATCAGGTGAATAATAAAATTCAGAATTTATTACTTGCGTTTTGGGTAATTTATCGAATTCTAGAAAGCTTAACAATTAAAATGAAAATTATGGGAAAGTTAAAGAATAATGATTTTAAGTCTTTAGAATGTTGCAATGATGTCTCCTAATTGGAATAGTGGATTTTATGAGCATAAACGCAAGAGTGGGCCCTAAATGTAAAATGTGCAAAGTTTAAGGACTAAATTGCAATGATGAGAAATATATTTTTAAACGAGAACGTGACAAGTCAAGATTATTGAGAATGATCAACATATTTGGCAAAATTATTATTTAAGCACTTTTTGATACTTTTCAAATGTTGAGGGGCTAAAGTGAATAAATTTCGACATTATTACTTTATTTGAAATTTGTGTTTATTGGAGCGAGAATCATCCCATCAATATTGAACTCATTTGAAACTCGTAATAAATGGTGCATAATAGACTCGAGAAAAAAAAATTAATTTGAACAAGTCAAATTCAAATTATAATTCAATAAAGTAAATTACTTCGTGGGTAACATTAGATCAAATTACCATAAAGTTTGGTAAATCATAATTAGTTATGTACATTAAAGTTATTTTGAATAAGCTCAAACTTTATTAAAGCCGATCCAATGAAGCTATGGTCAAATGAATTTTTTTTTTTAAAGTAATTAATCACCATTGGTTGGTAAAGTTCTGGCTAAGATAGAAGTAATGAGAATGTGTTGGTAGTGATTAATTAAGAAACAATTACATTAAACCTTAAATTTTAAGGACACCCAAAAGCCTGCAGACTCTTCCTATCTCACGTTTTCTGATTGGGATAAAAAATAATTTTTTTTTATAAATTTTCAATTTTGATAAAAATTAGTAAAATATGTAATTAAAAAGTTAATAAAGGCCGTGAATCTCATCAAATGTATGGTCGAAAATGAATTTGAAAAAAAAAATTTAAAATGAAGGCCAAACAAGGTACAAGTGAACCAAAATACAAATAAAGCACTATCATACGGAGCTACATGTACAAATCTTCTGTACACGTAGAATAATTCCTATTATACCTGAGTGCACACACGGGCGCGCGAAAGTCGTCCCTATCTCATGCCTCTCACAATTGAACATAAACTCGTAAATGAATTTGAAAAAAAAAATTTAAAATGAAGGCCAAACAAGGTACAAGTGAACCAAAATACAAATAAAGCACTATCATACGGAGCTACATGTACAAATCTTCTGTACACGTAGAATAATTCCTATTATACCTATGTGCACACACGGGCGCGCGAAAGTCGTCCCTATCTCATGCCTCTCTCAATTGAACATAAACTCGACTTTTTCACTAAAATTCATATAAAATCTATAGCACGCATACACGTTGAGTCCAAAAGTTTATATAATTTGTCATTATAGGTAAATTTATTTACTTCGATTTAGTGTTCATTCGAAAGAAATCATGAAACAGTTACGTGCTTACCTTCGGGGAACAGTTTCTAACTAGAAATCTTCAGTAGTAGAACAAATTTAATAAAGGAGGGCGAAAGACAAATAGAGTTGCAAGAAAATTAGATATTCATCTCCATATTCACATTTTCACGGGCTAACATGAAGTCTCTCAGCTATCAGAAAAAGTAGACTCAGCAATGCGTTTCACCTCAACTAGAAATTTGAATAAAACAAAATAAATGGTGAATAAGAGGGGGGGAAAATGAAATCCCATCTTTAACCCTGCCCATCATCATCTCCAGCTCTCGCCTCTGCCGCAGCTGCCATCAATTCCTCAAATTTATCCGTCTTCCCCAGCACTATCTCAAGCTATAAACAAACAGCAACGAGGCAATATTCAATGGAAAAATACGCATCACATTTGTTATCTGAACCCGGTCACTCCACACACCCAAAAGGGAAAAGAAAATCGTAAGATAAAAAAATATGAATCAGTGTGGAAGAACTTGTTTCGCACTGATACATCAATATGGATAAGTGAGTATTTTGCCAACAAATATGCATATCAAAGCCAGCAATTAGATTACAAACTTACTTTTGCTTTTGTGATTATCCGTCCTCTCATTTCATCTTTAATCTCAACAGTAGACGTCATTATCTCTGCAGTGTATAAAATGTCTTCGTTCAATATGTGAAGAATAACAGGATAACGTGGCTATAAAGGAAGATCAATGAATTTGCAGATAATATGATGTTAACTGTAAAGAATACTAAATTGAGAGCTGAGAGCCTTACTTTTCTCAACTGCAAATCCATTATTCTTCAGAATTTCGGCCACACTCACAACTGTTGAAATAGCTGCAAATAAGGAGAGAGTAACCAATGCTAGTCCAGGTCAGAGACTGAAATGAAAAATGAAAATTTTACAGATGTAGTAAAATATACAAAAGAAAGAAAAATTATCTGGCACAGATTAAGCTATGGGTAAACTAAAAGTCGACAACCATCAAGAATAAAGGATAAACAGCGAATATCATCAAATATGCTTTCAATGGCACAATATATCTTGTGATAACTTCTGCAACTCTTATTCATAAGTGAACAGAACATGAAAATGGCAAACTGCCCAAGACTGTCACCACCTGTTTTGAGGCAAAAATACCCTCCTACAAATGCAAGGAGTAAAAGTCAGGGTGGAACAAGGAGGATCGTCAGGATCTAAAATGTCCCACAAGCTATGGCATATGCCCTAATTTCTACCCCCCAAACACACTCAAAATGAAACATGAAAATCATTGAGGCATCCTGATTTAGTACACAGCTTCATTTTCATTCTGAAACAACCATATTTTTCGAATCTATATATCAGGAGACAATGCCCTTTCACTACAAATAACTACTACATTGAGGGAGTCCAAATAACTAATTTAATGAAATCAGAATTTTTCACACACATAGGCATGGGAAAATATTCGATCTTGAAAATAAATAAGGCCATACCACATCGAAAAATATAGCTCATCATGAAACTAGTCATTTTCTTATTGAGGGTGCAAAAAAAAAATGTCAATCCGACACGAAAACGTGCATTTGACTCCTAAGGTTGTAACCCTTGCAGATCCTATTGATTTGTAAGTACCCACTTTATTGATTTCTTCAACCAAAGTTCGACTAAACAGAAGTAAAAACACATATTTAACTCAAATCCAGTAACAGGTCCTTACAATTACTAGTTTAGCATTTTATTTAAGCTTAGCAATTAAAAAAATATGCAAAGAACTCAATTAAAAACGCAGTACAGACACAATTTTATAGATCCATTTAGACTTAATCATGAGAAAAAACTGAAAAATAGAATATTTCTTTAATATGCCACACAATCATACACAAATCCGTGCCTCAATCAATGCAAAAGAACTGTCTGGCTACGAAGCCACAATGCCACATTATACCGTATTAATCAACCAAATGCAGCCGTAAGTGAAAAACAACTATATTGAATCCCACAACAAAAATAACAGTCACCAATCTAATGCTTTTGTGTGTGTGTGTGTGTGTGTGTGTGTGTGTGTGTGTGGAGATAGAGAGATAAAACAATACCCATCCCAAGAGCGGAAAGTTCAACCTCGTTGTACTGCTGCATATATCTCTGCACACATAATGTACAGTACAACAATTTCAAATCCAAACAATCAAAAAACTAAGATTTATATACAAACACACATACGCGTTCATACAAATATTCATACATATATAGCAAAAAGATAGAGATTTCTCTATTTAAAAACTAGGAAGAAATTGGAACAGAATACCAATACAATCAATAATTACCTTGGCGAGGCCAACGTAAAAGAAGAGGGGCTTTTTGGTGTTGGAGACCTGGATTCGGTTCTTCTTGTAAGAATCTCCATTGATATTAATGTTGTTCAATACATCTGTGATTTCCTCCATTGATTTACCAATTTCAATTACAGAATCACCGTTGCAAGTCAACAAATCTAAATCCGAATTCATGTGTGTATTTATTAATCAGAAGAACATCAATTAGGGTTTCTTATTGTTTTAGGTTAAATTGCATATGAGTCCTCAACTTCTGACTCCTTTTGCATTTTTAGATTTGAAAATAATTTTATCTTTAGAAAAGTCTCAACTCTCAACCTTCAATTTTTCGATGAAATCAGTCCGAACTCACTATTTTCATTCAGAATGGGGTTAAAACAACTAACGTGAAATTTTAAAAAGAGTAATATTATTTGGTATCACTAATATTACAACATCGATTTATGTGATAATAAGTGTCATTAAACGATATGCACAATTAAACGAAAAGCTTAATTTCATCTTTAATTGAACATATAACATGATAACACATAAATTGATGCTCTAACGACTACGCGTATATATAAGTGTAATTATGTTCAAACCATTTATTATTTTTAATTATATCACATTTTAGTTGTAATGAAAGTTTTTAACAGTGTTATTTTTACACTAACGCTCGAGCTGACTCGGCTCGAACCAGGCCCAAATTTCAGAATTGGTTCAAGCCTGTGCCGGCTCGTGAATATGGCTCGGGTCATAGTCTCGATCCGACTCGTTGCCAATTTTCAATTTTTTTTATTAATATTTAATTTAAGATTTACAATAAAGTATCTTATAAATATACTTACATAATTAATATTCATAATTATGTTATAATTATCTATATTTATAATTTATTATCATACTCATTAGTATTCCCATTATATTTTATTGATATAAAATTTAAATTTTATTATAAAAGAGTTAATATAATATTATTTGTTATCTTGTGGTGTTGAAACTTAAAAGACATTTTCTATTCCAATATTTTTAATTCTACAAGTGAATATCAAGATATTTATAACATGAAAATTGTAATCTAATTCATATATTCTCGTATCTATATAAATATTTTTATTTTATTTTAGTCGAGAAGAAGAATTTGTTTGGCTTCTTTATGTGAATATTTCATGAATTTAAAAAAATAAAAATTCGTGGCTCGGCTCCATGAAGCCTGTTTCAAGCCTCCAAATTTTGGTCAAGCTTTGGCTTAACTCGAGTTTAAAAAGCTCAAGTTTTTTTTCTGACCGAGTTGTGCACGAGTCGAAAGCTGGCTCGATCCGGCTCGATTCGTTGATATCTGTACTTTTACTTTAATTTGTCATCGTGTTTTTACTATGAACTTCTATTAATTAATACATCTTGTTTTGGATAACGATCAAAACATTCATTAAGGAAATAAAAAGATATTGAAATAAGCAAGATAAACAATAAATTCAAAAGTTCTCCAAAATAATAGAACATTTAGATAAAAATTGTCATTAGATGCACTAATTAATTAAATGTTAAAGATAAGAATGCGACAAAACAACGGGGAACATAAGTGCCAAAATGAGAAAAATTGGAGACTTCTATCACAATTAAAATGTGGTGTTGCTAACAAAAAAAAAAAGGTAAATTAATATAATTATCTTATATTTAACTCTCTAGAAAAATATTTAGTTGAATAGACAAATTAATCCTCAAATTTGAAAAAGAAAAGAAAAATAAACATACAAAACTAAAAATGGAAAAAATACATAACTAATTTTTTTTTTTTTTTTTTAAGTTAAGAGCTAGGAAGACGTCGTTGAAGCATGATTGACCACAAAAATTCAAAGATGAGATAATTGGACGTAAAAGTTTAGTTTTCACGTTCATTAACTATCAAGAGATGTGACGACTTACCTAACTTATCAACTCCTCAACCAATATAACCACTTGTCCATTCCATCCCACGTAAGAGACACTAACTACTATTAGTCTTCCAAACTTCTAGCATCTACAAACTAAATCACAACCCTATCACCAATAATTCAGCTTACCGAGCTCCTGTTTGGCAGATTTTCCAATAGTTGCAAGTTCAGCACCTTGACGAAAAAAACACCAGACTTTTGATGTCAGCATATTGGTACCCATACACGGTGAATGGCCTAGTTTTCCACATCTTTTGGCAACAAGAAGCAACCATCTCCTGCAGAACCAAATACAATTTGAGGCCATCATAAGTAGGGACAGAGTCAGGAAATGATTTTGGGGTGGGCTAAAATATAAAAATTCTAAATAAACTCATGCTACAAGAAATCGAGTTTAGGAGGTTACACTTATTATAATCCTGATAAATAGCATCTGACACTCAATGAAGTACAAGTCTATATTCTCACCATAAGATGTCTTACTACATATTCGTACTTTTTCTTGCGAAATACAAATCGACGCCCACCTTAGAAAATATAAACCGATAGAAGCACGATAAACGTAAACAAATGATATATATCCATCAATCAAAAGCTAAAAAAATACTCAAGAATTTTACTACCATTTGTTTCAAACAACCGAAAGTTTTGGCAAAAAATGCAACAAATACATTATTATANTTTGGCAAAAAATGCAACAAATACATTATTATATGTCACAATTCTCAAAATATTATCTAATGTGGGTATCAATATTTTATACTAACACATTCTACCATGAGTCAAGAATCCACCCAAAGAAAAAAAACGACAATAAATTTCGAGGGTAAAAAAATTTGATTTCGCACACGCATATATAAATACTAACATGAACACTTCAATTAGAATAGGCCGGATATCGTGTTCGTGTCCTACACGTGTCATACCGATACTGTTCGAACACTCTACCATAAATATTTTTCTTTATTATTAAAAATATTATATATTTTTAAATTAAAGTTATTAGTCAATAACAAATAAGTACTCATATTTAAAAGATTTCAACAAGAAAAGTCTAAACCCTATATAAATGAAATTTTTTTAAAAATTTAATCTACATTCTGCAACATATCGTGTCAGTAATTTTTTTTAAAAATCGCGTGTCAACGTATCGACACATATCGTATCGAACACACGTATCTGTGTCGGTGAATCATAGAATATCATGGTACTATACTAGTAAGTGGACAGTGTTGCTCATTCTATCAAGCAATCTCATGGTTTAAAAGTTCTGCCAATGTTTCGACATTCATTGTATATCTTTGTTATCCTTGTAACAAACTTCACTAATTCTGCTGGTAAACCAGTTTCAGTTTCATTATATGCTATAAAATTGTTATGCAAATTGACCAGTGTTGGATGAGGTAATTACAATGTTCTAAAAAGCGTAAAACGTTATTAGACGTAGAGACGAAGTTTTAAGCTTTACGAGCCTAAGCAACGCCTAGGTGTAAAAAAAAAACGTTTTCTTATTNAAAAGCGTAAAACGTTATTAGACGTAGAGACGAAGTTTTAAGCTTTACGAGCCTAAGCAACGCCTAGGTGTAAAAAAAAAACGTTTTCTTATTTTTAATATTATTTTAAATTTTTAATCATTTTAAAAATTATTCAATAATTAAAATAATACATATCAAACATCTAAAATTATAAAATATTATATTTACTTAATAATTAGTCATTATACAATTTTCAAGTTTTCGAAATAGTTTTAATTTTCAACTAGATAAATCATACTTAATAGATTTATAGTAACATCATACATGCTTTCGAAGTTTTCAAAAAAAATAATAAGTCTTAAGATCAAAATTACATATGTGAATATCACTGTATCTTAAATTTTATTTAACTCATGTAGATAGCATCGTATCTTAAATCTTATTTAACTCTTTATCGAATAAAGTCATTTTTAACTTTATACAGATAAAGTCTTTTTAAAACTTGAAATTAAAGTCAAATAAAAAGTTTTTTTTTTAAAAAAATTTTAATAAATAAAAGTCAAATAAAAGATTTTTTTTTAAAAAAAAAATTAATAAAGCGCGCCTAAGGAAAACAAAAGAGAGGAAGGAAAATTTCAACTGCTTAGGAATTGAAAGAAGGAAAAAAAAAGGGTGTGAAGCAACGTGTTTTGCCCGAACTTCGAGCCTAAGCCTGAACGCCGCCTAGACAAGTTATTTAGAACATTGGTTAATAAAGATTATACATAGTACTTGCAACAAATAATATAAAGGAAAATACAATGTATTTGATGTAACACTAGAATAATGCTTTTGTCTTCCTTTCTCTGTGTTTTATGGTTTCATGGTACAAATCCTGCTTGTTAAGGCATTCTATAAATATCCATAATGAATAGCTTGGTGTCATGCACCGGCATGGGAGACATGATTGATATGTTCTGCCAAAAACAAAAGAAGAAAAATTGAACTCAGGGCAGCACAACTATCTCCAATCTGGACATAACAAATTGAAATTGATAATAGGATTTGTGAATTGTTCTTATCTATTTATTCAGATTACTCTACTACTTGATTCATATGTTGTCGATCAATGTTTAATGAGCCGCTATGCCTCGTATGATGATCATGATTGTGAAACGAGCAGGTTCTTTTCTTCCTCGTCGAGTGACCTTTCTAGCCATCTAAATTCAAGATCACATCCAGATTTGGCAGCTATCTCGAATTGTTCTCTTGCCATTTCAACTGGATTAAGTTCGAAGCATCCATCATTCTTCCTTGATTTTCTGTTGAAGGATCCTCTTTTTGCATTGAATTTGGTTTGTAACTCAGGAACTTGAACCCCTAAACATCTGTGAGAAAATACTAATTCATAAACCTGAAAAAATTTATGAAAGATTAACAAGGACCACTTGAGAAAATCAGAAAGGAAGAAGCTCAAGACCTCACCACAAAAGAAGAAATTATTTGACAATTCGAGGCAAAATCCAACTGCATCTCTCGAAAGAACTCAAAATCGTATCAAATGCTTTGAATGTGAAGGAATGGTCATATAGTATCGGAGTGTGCCAATGCACTAAAAAGTTTTATACAAAGAAGGCCATGAGCAACACTTGGAGTGAAGAAGATGAAAGAGAATCAGATTCTGACAAGGATGAACAAATGGGAGATGGATAATCTATTTATCGCACCTTATATACAGGTTGAAGTATAATAAGTTTAGAATTTTCATTGTTTTACAGTATAAACTAAGTAAAGTTTTATCATTTTCCACTTTGAAATATCTTCTATGCAATACCCTGAACTTTGGGTTTCTTCAGGAAATCCTTTCTTCCTGTATCATCCATGTTAGTACTGATGATAAAACCACAGTATAAGAAATCTAAAGATGTAAGAATTCGCTAAACTATGAAAAATAATGTAAACTATGTGTATATGTTTGATATGAAAATGTTTTAGATAGCAATAACATTTACATCTGTATTTTGCCAATTCAACGGAAAAGGTACACTGTCGGGCATTTTGTGCAAGGGAAGAAAGACCTCTAAGAAGAAAAGATCCATAGGCTATAGCAGCACCACATCATGACGAGAGTTCTGCAAATGAAATTTCTCTTACTAGAACCATATAAACGTTCAAACATTCAGAAGGCCGATAGTTAAATTTGTAACTATGGAGAAGATAATACTGAACCACACATTGTATTGATTGAGCTTATTGAATATATAATACATTTCATTGCTACAAGAATAATTTAGAAGCTATAGCTGTTAGGTAGTTCCTCAATTTAAAGATTATGTTGGAATCTTTCTACAACAGATTGGTGGTCCAAAAACAAGCAAGAAGAAACGGTTATGACAGCAAAGCAAATGAGCTACTGAATTACCAATGATCTGGACTGAAGCTCAAGCTGATGTGGAGCTGATTAATTCTTAACACCCCTGGTACACAAGTGACTCCAAGCTTGTCCTTTAAAAATAGAAACCTCAAGTGATTCAGCCCTTTAGTCAGCAAGTCTACAATTTGATCTGAGGTAGGTATATATTTCACTTCAAGCTTCTTTGCCAGCACCTTATCTCTGATGAAATGGATGTCCAACTCTATGTGCTTCGTTCTAGCATGATAAACTGGGTTGGCAGCCAAAGCTCTTGCACTCATGTTGTCACACCACAAAGTTGGAATTTCAGCTAATGAAAGTTCAAGTTCCTGAAACAATGACTGAATCCATGCAACTTCTGAAGCAGTTGAAGCAAGTGCCCTGTATTCAGATTCTGTGCTTGAACGAGCAACTACATGCTGCTTCTTTGAAGACCAAGATATCAAGTTATCACCCAAATAGATGCAATAACCTATTGTTGATCTTCTATCATCGAGACAAGAGGCCCAATCAGCGTCTGAGTAGCCATTGAGAGTTAACATGTCACTTCTTTGGATCCATAAACCATGATTCATAGTGCCTTTAAGGTATCTTAATACTCTCTTTAAGGCTTGCCAGTGAGTAGAAGTTGGAGACTGTAGAAACTGGCTTAATTTGTTGACAGTGAATGTGATATCTGGTCTGGTGTATGAAAGGTATTGCAGTGCCCCAACTGCACTCCTGTAGGTTGAGGGTTCACCCAACACTTCACCATCAGATTTGGAGATGGTTTTGCCAGCAGAAATAGGTGTAGGACATGGTTTTAAATTTTTCAACTCAAATCTTTTAAGCAAATCAGTTATATATCTTGTTTGAGTGAGGTGAATGCCTGAATCATGCAACACTACTTCAACTCCAAGAAAATGATGCAACCTTCCCGCATCCTTAAGTGCAAACTTTCTGTTAAGTGAACTTATAAAGCCTTGTACTAGGTCATTGCCTGTTAGGACAATGTCATCCACATAAATGAGAGAGAAATCGCCTACCTTTCATTCTTGAAAAAGAACAAAGATGTATCGGCCACAGATTGCTTGAACTTCCAACTCAAGAATGTAGCTTTTAGTTTGTCATACCAGGCCCTAGGTGCTTGTTTTAATTCATAGAGTGCCTTTCTGAGTTGGCATACATGATTAGGCTTTGATTCATCTACAAAACCTTCTGACTGATTCATGTAGACAATCTCTTCCAATTCTCCATTCAGAAAAGCATTGTTTATATCCACCTGTCTGATGATCCATTCTTTTGCAATTGCCAGAGTAAGTATGATCCTTAGAGTCGATGGTTTAATAACTGGATTGAAGGTCTCATAGTAGTCAATTCCAGGGGGCTTGATGAAAGCATTTTGCCACTAACCTGGCTTTGAGTATTTGAACTGATCCATCAGTGTTATGCTTGATCCTGAAAACCCATTTGTTTCCCACTATGTTGTAAGTTGGTAATGGAGGTACAAGCTTCTAAGTTTTGGTCTTTGTTAAAACATTAAATTCTTCTTCCATGACTTTCTTCCAATCTGCATTCATCATTGTTTCTCTTACATTCTTAGGTTCAAATAGGTTTGAATCATTTTTAGTTGACTTTGCCAGGTGAGCCTTTAGTTTGAATATCCCTGCTTTTCCTCTAGTGACCATAGGATGTTGATTTTGAACCCTTGGTCTCCCTTGAATCTGATTTTCAGCTGCCTGTTGAGTACTTTCAACCCTTTCAATATCTTGCAGTATATCAGATGCTGGTTTTGGTTCAAATTTGCCTTCAATTTCAATTTTGTCAACTTTACCAGGACTATTATTATGAAGATCATTTTCTTGTTGATTGTCACTTGAGTCAGATAGCAAGTGATGCTGGCCATGAGTTGCTTTAGTCAGAGCTGTATTAATGGGACTTGGAATAGTGATAGAATTGTTCAGATCAGATGGAAAATGGATATAGGGAACAATTATTTCAGGTACTACAGATTTGAGATTGATTTTTTACATTGAACAGAAACTCAAAGGAAAACTCAAGTTCATTGAAAACGACATGTCTTGAAATGTACAATTTACCTAAAGAGTTCAAACATTTGTAGCCTTTGTGAGCATCACTATAACCAAGGAAAATGCACTTTGTTGAATGGAAACTGAATTTATGTTTCTGGTATGGCCTCAAGCAAGGATAGTAAGCACATCAAAATGTCTTAAGGGCTCTATAGTTGGGTTCCCTTTTGTACAGAGTTTGATGGGGAGATTGTAGTTTAAGAGTAGGTGTTGGTAGTCTATTTATGAGGTATGTAGGAGTATGGAAAGAATCCCACCAATATTTCAAAGGCAACTAAGCCTAGGCCAGTAATGTCAAGCCCGTCTCAGTTATATGTCCATGCTTTCTCTCTATTATACCATTTTGGGCTGAAGTATAAGGCCATTGATGCTTAAATTCGATTCCCTTTTGTGTTAAGAAGTTTGAGAAAATTCTGTATCCCCCCCCCCAATCGGCCTGCAGAGCTTTTATTTTGTAGTTTAATTTGTTTTCAACAAGTTTTTTAAATTGGTTGAATGTCTTCAAAGCTTCTGATTTCGATTTTAAAGAGTAAATCCAAGTGAACCTGCTGTAATCATCTAAGAAGGTTATGTAGCATTTGAACCCTGAAGTTGACAATACTGGTGCATGTCCTCATATATCAGTATACACCAAGTCTAAAGGTGTTATGTAAAGAGGACAGGGAGAAAGGTAGCAAGTGAGATTTTCCAAGTTGACATGCATTGCAAAATGATTTGATGGCATTTTCTTTAGTTTTTAAGTTACAGACTTTAAATACTTGAGTCATCACTTGGCTGGATGGATGACCAAGACTTTTGTACCATATATCAACATTTAAGGACTCTTGACTCGAATTAACAAAGGAATTAACAGAGGACTCTTGACTGGGATTAACTGAAAACTCTTGACTGGTAGGAGCAGAGGAAATGTTGCAGTAGAACTTATTTGGAAAACTTGACCAATGAGGAAGTTGCCTGATGCTTTGATGTGGAAAATCCAGTTGATACAGCCCATCCTTAAGCCTCCATTGTAGCATCACCTCCTTCGTTGACATGTCCTTGACAAAACAACAATTATGATGAAATTCCATGAAAACTTGGTTGTCAGACGTCAGTTGTGATATACTAACAAGGTTTTTCTTTATTTTAGGCACATGTAGTAATTTACTCAACACCAGTGTTTTATCATTTAGAGCAGAAATGTGTATGGTTCCAAAGTGTGAAATGTTCAACTTACTTCCATTTCCCACCATGACTTTCTCCTTACCAGTGTACTCACTAGCTGAAGTGATGTTTCCTTTATCAAAGGTGATGTAGTTGCTGGCTCCTGTGTCTGCAAACTATGTTGGATCACTCACCGTGTTAGGAGAGGCTATGAGAGCTGCAAGTGATGCATTGTAGTTGATCCTCTAATTTGGTGAAGTGCCAGTATATCTTTCATCATATCTAAAATTACAAATGTTTGCCTTGTGTCCAACTTTCCCACATACTTGGCAAACTGGCCTATCTCCTCCTCCAAATGAGTTTCCTCCTCTGCTTCTACATCTTCTTCCAAATCTGTAGTGGTTGAAGTTTGTGAACCTTCCTTCCATACATGGTCTGTTGGACCTGAAATGATGATGACCAAAACTTGATCTCTGAGAGATGTTAGCTGAGGTTTGGTCAATAATCCTGCTATTTCATTTCTGATTGAGTTGAGGTGTTCCAGTCGACTTTCATAAGTCATTAATGTGGATTGAAGTTTTCCCCATGAGATGTGATCCCTGCTATTGAGTTGAACGACAATTGGCGTATAGTCTTCATCCAGTCCAGCTAAAACTTGGATGATCAGATCTGTGTGAGTAATGGTTTTACCGGCAATCTCTAGATTATCAGCAAGTTGTTTCACCTTGTTCAGATACTGATCTATGCTCATATTTCCTTTCCTTGATTTCTGAAGTTCTCCAGTAAGAAAGATGATCCTTGATTTATTTTCGACTCCATAGCTTTCTTCAATTGCAGTCATCAGTCCATATGAGTTGGTTGCACCCATCACCCTCATTGCTATGTCTGGAGTCATGGATGAGTAACGCCATCCAATCAGCAGTTGATTATGCTCATACTGCCTTTTCTACATTTCTGGAGTTCACCAGTGAGAAAATTTATCCTTGATCGATTTTGAACTCCATAGCTTTCTTCAATTGCAGTCAATAGTTCATTTGAGTTGGCTACATCCATCACCCTCATTGCTATATCTGGAGTCATGGAGGAGTAAAGTCACCCCATTAACAGTTGATCTGTTGACATCCATTGACAGAATTCTGGATTCTTCACCATTTCAAAACTAGTTCCAGCTTCACCGGTGATTTGAGTACTAGTAAACTCTTGAGGACACACCTTTGTCCTAAGAATATAACCTTCCAGATTATGCCCTCGAATGATTAGGAGAATCATATTTTTTCACATTAGATAATTGTTCTTATCCAGCTTCACAGACACTGTTTGAGTCAGGTTTACATTAAATGGTGAGAGCTGATTATTTCCAAGTGATGGTACAGCAGTGCTGCTGGAGAGGGATGCTGGTGCAGTTGCATGATCAGCATTTTGAGGAGTGTTGCTGGGGTTGGCCATGGTTGGCTCTGATACCAAGTTAAATTTGTAACTAAGGAGAAGATAATACTAAACCACACATTGTATTGATTGAGCTTATTGAATATATAATACATTGCATTGCTACAAGAATAATCTAGTTCCTCAATTTATGGATCATGTTGGAATCTTTCTACAACATATTGGTGGTCCAAAAACAAGCAAGAAGAAACGGTTACGACAGCAAAGCAAAGGAGCTACTGAATCACCAATGATCTGGATTGAAGCTCAAGCTGATGTGGAGCTGTTAATTCTTAACACCGACAGATAATGGAACAAGCCTCAAAACTTTTGCAGATGCCTTTAGAGCATGTTTGGCTAAGAATAGAAGTTACTCCTAAAATATTTTTACCAAACACATTTGAGGTTTTATAGTAGTTACTTATTTTGCATTTTGTAGTTCAAAAACTCAATATATGTTAGAAGTAATTCTTCATTTAATTTCCAGAAAAGTAATTTACTTTTTCTAAATTTGGCAAAGCATGCTCTTAGTACCACAATAGTTCGCCAAGGAAAAAAGCATCACTGACTGAAACCAGCAGTAATCACATCTCAACAAGCAGCAGGGAAACAACTACTAATACCTTTTCAGATGCTCAATGGAAACACCACAATGCCAAGGCATCATCTTTTTTTACGCAATCCCCTGTCAAATAAACAGAACCTAAGAGGTAGAGAGCACCTGGATGCAGCTAGAACATAACAAGTTTTGATAAGGTGTCACAGCATATGAAGAAAGCATTACACCGTGTGCATGCCTTGCAGGACATACCTGGTCAACTGCGTTCTCCAGATAATAGAAAGCTCGCTGATCTGATTGAACATAGTCATTCTGTCAAAAAAATATAGAGAAGTTCAATAGCAAGACTACAGTTATACCAAAATAGTTTCTTTTCTTTTGGAACAACATAAATAGAAGCATTCAGCACAGTGGTCCTATAATAATATTCCCATCTTAACCACAAAGACAATCAAGAGCTCTACTTTTTGGTACAACATTTCAAAATTCAAATATCAGTTGAAACTTGTATATTCATGGATTGGTTCCTCTTCTTATTTTCCAACTTTAACTTGTTAGTATATTTCCTCCAAATTGAGTTCAATCAGAATATGAGAAAGAGGAACCAATCCATGTGTAAAGGAATATAATTAATGTTGTTCGACTCTGGCCTTTTTATTGACCATGAGAGCACAAACCCAGTCTGGCAACAAATGAGTATATGCGTATAGATGCACTTATAAGTAGATTATGGTCTGCACTTGCGATGAAGCAAAAAGAAAAAGGATTATCCTCGTATGATAAGCTCACGGCCCCATCTAACCTGACAGACACCACACATATAAGAACACCTGATAGATAGAATTTAAAAGCAAAATCAATCCTAGCCAGGGTTTGATCAAGTGGTGCAGATGGGACTTTCTATATTGTTCCATTCATTAAGAAGTCTAACCTCAACTCTTAGGCTGCAACCCAACTCATACTGTGCATCTGGATCACCCATCTCACCGGCTTTCACTAACAAAGCAGCCCTCCTATCAGGACGAACAAGAAAAAGGAAATATAAGTTCGAGTCTATACAATAAATAGTAACGGGTAGATAGTAAAGATAATCCACTTGCCATATGGCTAACTAAGTCAGACAATTCTGGTACATGATGATATGTAGAAATAGCAATCAGAACTGACACTTCAACTTTAATGAAAAAAAAAAAAAAATGAAAACATGACTAAACGGTCATCGTTCTGAAGAAAATTCAAACCATTTTATGATAACTAACGTGAAAAAAAAAGAAAAAAGAAAAGAAAAGAGTGGGGGGGTGGGGGTAATTAAAGTAAATTTTCAACAAAAATTATTTTAGCAACTATAAAGTCAAAAGCACAACATTTTCTGTTGATCAATTCAGTATCCAAATTCTTCTTGGTTGCTTTCACTTTTATTCTCTCTTTTCCCTTCATATAAAATGCAGTTATGTCCCTTCTAAAGGCAAATTTCTTTTTCATAAAATAAATATAAATACATAATTCAAGGTAATGTTCCCGATTAAGAAAGGTGCTAAGACCGTTAGGATCAAAACATCATTTTTATCTTGACGAAGAGCAAAACAATGACGCCTTTAAATTTTCATTAAGTCGTTCTTAATTGTTTTTAACATGAATTCTTTATAGAAAATGTTTACATGTTATAATATTATTAAGACATCATTATAAATTTACAAGAAAAAATAAAGAGAGATAGTTTAAGTACATTAATAATAACTTCAATAATAATTTAAAGAGAAATTTTTTTAACATACTCAAATGAACACTCCTTTTTTAAGTCTTTATTTTACAATTTCCAATTATCCTTCATTGTTTTCCCTTCATTTTTTAATTAATATATATTTTAAGATATCAATACCAAAAATATTCAAATATAATTTGAATAATCTTAAATGTGAGCATCAAAATTCGTAATTTATTAAATACTATATTTACTCCACATTGTACATTTGGAGTTGTGTTATTGTCTAGAATGCATCAACCCGTGAGTTTTAACTTCATTTTTTTCCCTGCGTCATATGCCAAATATTTTATTATACTATAGTACAACAAATAGAAGAGAATAAATCTGTCAAAAAACCGAAATTCAAAATGTTGCAACGTAAACGGAAAGACCAATGCAAGTATGGAAAATCTGGGTTTATTCCATAACAAACTTTTGATACAATAACAGGATGTACAATGAATCCATTAATTCAACGGTTCGTTATGCTCTCCCTTTTACCAGAAATTTAACACGGTATACGGTTGTAACTATATGCAGCACTACAGTCTAGGAAGCAAAACAAACATGGTAATCTTGTCTAGCGCCTACAGGCACATGCTAACATCTTTTCTCCTACAAGAGCAGCCTTCAACATTGATGGCATCCTTAGGCTCATGTATAATTACCATCTTCAAGCATGGAGTACCTGGCTGTGAACAATTAGACTTTTGAAGCGGTTTCTACCCGGGAGGTTTGACAAAAAATTCGTCACTAAAGTCTTGAAATGCCCTTTCCCTGCAATAGTTTCCCACAGATGCTCATCATTCGAGCTACTACCATGATCTGATTTCGTAACGTTGACTAGTGAAATACTCATGTTGTTCCGAATAATGCATAACTTCCCGTTGAGAGGGAGAAGTGCTGCAGCCTCTAAAGCCTTTGAATTCCCTAAATGCATTTTACTGTCAATCTGTTTGCTCCAAGAACCAGTTGCTTCATCGTATACTCGAAGTTTGCAGCCATCTTTGCAGTCCAACGCATAGAGATGGCCATTAACTGTAGTGCTTGGGCTCCTCCAACCTGCAACCAGACCATCATAGATGGTGCACCAGCTATCAGTTTCAGGTTGGTAGACCTCGCTTAAAACCTGTCGGTGGGAACCTATCCCCTTCAAGAACCACTTGCCTTCATAAACGACCCCTACAAAAGGCACCATTGCAGTGCTCATATCAGAAATGAAGGACCACCTGTTTTTGTTAGGATCATAAACTTCGGCTGATCTTAAGGACCGGTGAACGCCCTCATTCTCTCCACCAGCTACATACAAACAGTTGTTTATAACACAACAGCCAAAAAATTGTCGCCTCCGAAGCATTTCTGGGGCTCGATGCCATTTATTAGTGCGGGCACTATAATAAACGACTTTCCTCATTGAACCTTTCACTGGATCTTTGCCACCAAACAAATAGAGGTGACAACCGCTAAGGACAGCACACCCAAAACCGTGGGCTTCAGAATATTCTTTGGGGACGGGAGGAAGAGGCTGCCAAAGCTGGTATATGGGGTCAAAGGCGTGCCATGATATTTTTCCATCTCGGTCTTTCTTCATAACATATATCCATTCCTCTGTAATTCCAAGATTCTTCCTAAGTGAGTAAAAAAAATTACCTGCCAAAAGACGTCCCCATCTCTTGCAGACTAACCGGAGCTTTCGATGCTCATTTCTTGGAACACGGATCAAGCAAGCAATGGCAAGGTCATCTGGAAGCCCAGGAAGCAGAGGGGATTGACTCCTATTTCTGTCATGTGGTGGCTTCTGTCTAGTGGGGTGAATTGAAGGTTTGATGTCAGGTCGAAGACAAAGCTTTGTACCCGGCACATACTTTTTAGCTCCAGATACAGTTTTGAGGCTTGCATCTACCCGACAAAGGCATGCTGTTGTGTCTACCTGCAAATGAGCAAGATTACCATTTAAGTATTGTATATTACAAAAACAATTACTATACGAATTGTTTGATGCTAGAGCATTGACAATACCACATCAGGCTAACACCTTGTGGACCCAAACAACAACAAACTACAATATCAGCTTTATCCATGATATATTTAGTGTCAGTGATCATTGAAGAAGGAAAAAGATTGGAAAATAGGAGGGAGAAAATGAAAAGAGAAATCAATTTGAGTTACACATGTATGCACCATCAGTTCACGCACCATCGGTTTTCCATAAATAGTACTACAGAAATCTGACAATATGAAGCGAAAAATTCCAATCCACCTAAAATCGCAAGTATTGCCTAAAAGAAGACAGTCTACATAGAACTTCGCTGATTGCGCTTGGAGAATATGATAAGATTATATTGCCCACATCAGCAATGACTGTCCTCAATTCCTTTCCAGGACGTTCACAAAGGATGTCCTCCTTCCCAAAATAGCCATGCACTACCAGAAAAACCTTTTACTTAAACCGCAAGATGAAGATCTTGGCTGCAATTCTTAAGGGTAGAAATAAAAAGACCATATACCCATTTTATAATTCCTAACCAAAATTTGATGCCATGCCAAATTAAACGAAGACATTCTAATGTGGATGGAATATTATAGGATCATTATTGGAATAAATAAATCTTCTTATTATAATGTCAGCAAGAATTTACTAGAATTCAAAATATTACAAGTAACACAACTTAATGGAAAAAGTATTTTACGTGTTGTTCTTCCCTAATTTCCCATAGCTCCCATTGCTGTGTTGAAAATTGACAATTAACTTCTAGCGTTTCTTGAAATACAACTAATAGCTCCATGCTATTAGCTTAATGATATTATTCCTTTTTAACTTTTTATGTGACAAACATATTCTTTAATCCAGAAAACAAATTTGTAGTTTTTTCAACTCTCCTCCTTGCAATCCTACAGCTTCGCCACATTGTTTCTTAAAATCACATCCCGTAAATGCTACTAGAAACT
The DNA here is from genome assembly GCA_903798255.1 of Fraxinus quadrangulata. Lineage (NCBI taxonomy): Eukaryota > Viridiplantae > Streptophyta > Magnoliopsida > Lamiales > Oleaceae > Fraxinus > Fraxinus quadrangulata. The sequence goes on along the minus strand of CAIGRB010153072.1, from coordinate 15,318 downwards.
GGAATACTTTAACAAAGACATTCAGGCAAAAAAAAGAAACCGTTTTCGAATTCTTAAAGCAACCAACGGATTTCTTCTGACTTCTGTAAATAGCACATTTATATCTTGATATATATTTTCGGCTGGTCTATATTACTCAAATAATCAAATGCTTTTTTGAGGTCACACTCCATGACATGTTCTATTATTTCCCAATGGGGGAAATCCACTGATGGGTTGTTATTAGGTTTAGCTTCTTAACTCCTCCATCCTTAGTTGATTATTGAGAGTGCTGCCTGTAACTTCATAGCAGATGTCAAATTATGCCTCCTGTAACCTCTTTTGGTCCAATGTTTTAAAAGGCATTTATGAAACTAACTTGGGGCTTGATCTGCGAGAATAGGGTTAAAGCTCTGCTTGACTCCGTGGCATGGACACTTCAATTAAGGTAACGTGTCCATGTCCAACACTTGTCGAATATCGACACTCCTCGAACACTCTACCACGATCATTTTTCTTTTTTTTTTTATTAGAAATATTANTGTATAGTTTGATACAATATTCAGCACTTATTTTTGCCCCAGTATTTGGTAAAAATAGATTTTAGAAAAGTGTTTTTTTTTTTTTTTGGAAAATATGTGGTTGAAAAAGAAGAAAAAGATGTCAAATAATGGTTGCCAAATGGGGCAAAGAATTTAATCAACGTGTCGTGTCAATACTTTTGTTAAAAATTGCTTATCAGTATATCCAACACGTACATGCATGGCGCATGCCCGTGTTGGTGCATTATAGCTGCTTGATTAGTCATAGCTTGATGTTAGCATAGAGCAACTCTTTGGGCAGCTCAATTATGTCACATGATGTTATATTTGCTAAATTTTTTGCCAATTGTTCTATTCAAAGTAAAAATCCATTACCAAAAGGCACATACCACATGCACATGCTTTTGATTCAAAATGCCTTCCAATGCAAAAAGCACCACAAAGGTAATCACTAATCATGCATTCTCCTCTCACCTCATAAAACACAGTTCAAAGCATTTTAGTGAAGAAAAGAAATGTTCATAAGGAAAACTGAGCTACTGATATGGCATGAGTAGCTGGGTTTTGGAGAACCACTGATGGTTATTAGTGTGCTTTTATGTCACATGGCTCGGGGGGTAACCAATAGCATAAGAAAACAACAGAAATCAAATTTTAAAATGATATTACTTCACATTTTGGTTGTTTGTCTACATTTAGCACCATAGGTACTTAAATGCAAATCTACTTTGGTGAAAATTTTCGATAAACTCTACTTCAGTGATTCAGTTTTGTGTATTCACTCTTTTTCATATCCACACCTTGTAATTCAGTCAATGAACATCTCAAAAGTTAAACTATAAAGAACTTTTGACTGAGATCATGTAAAAGAACTACCTAACAAAGTATTGAAATCAAAAGGAAGAAAGGCATTTATCTTCCAATGCCTCTCCCGTGGAGTGAATTCTTCAAAACACGTGTAGCAACGATTGGTAACTTGAACCGACACTAGGTTTAAAATTTTACTCACCCATGATAAAAGTTTACGAGAATAATAAAGAAAAACAAAAGAAAACATAGAATAGATTGAAGTTGACAACAGAAGCAAGAGAGGGGGCAGTTTGATATTTAGCACAATGTCAATATTTCAAAGGATGAAAGATGATTTAGCAGAAATGTTAGCATTCCACTAGGCCCCTGTTTGACAACCATTATTTAATAGCTTTTTTCTACACTCATTTTCAACCACACACGCAATAAAATATTCTCCACGTAAACCCAAAACTTTTTCCTACTTTTTAACCCCACATTCTCCTAAAAATCACTATTCAAAACATTATTTTTCTCAAATAATGGACATCAAGCAGGAGGGGATAGATATTACAAATGAGAAAAGGTAACATTCCCCTTGTCTAAATTTAATTTCAGGGTGGCAACTATGGTTCGACACTGTAAGCCCTCCTGGATGATTTAGCAGAATGTTATTATTCCTACTAGATATTACGAATCTGAATAGGAGACATTCCCCTCATCTAATTTCATTTCTGGATGGAAACTAAGGTTAGGCAATATCAACCTTTAGCCTGTCTTTGGCTCGTGTTTATGAATTGTTTATAAATACTCGAGCCACTTTTTGCCGATGCATTTCAAGGACTTACAATACTACCCACTTATTCACAACTTCCATCCATTTATAAACATTTCTCAAACATGCTTCTACTTACATGCTTAAATTAATTTCAGCTTATGGCTATCAGCCCCCAGCGGCTAAGAAAATTGATCAATGTGTTGGTTTGTCATCACCATGGCAATCACAATTCAATGCATGTGTTCCAATCAACAGAGTTCGATAAAAGAACCTTGGCATTCAATTTAGTCATGGGTTTGCTATCCTTGGTGACGATCCTCCAACGGAAAAAGAAACATAAAGTCTTTTACCCAGGATTCCCTGCTTCATTAGTACAATTCTCCCTCAAATTTGTTACAAATTTCAGAAAAAAGCATGCAATAATAAATAACATGGAAATGTAAAAGGTTGCTTCACTCATCACATTACTTTGGTCACAACTTACCTAAATCCATGTCCTGAACAACCCTAATGACCGTTATTTCCTCAATCTTTACTAATCTTCCTTCAAATAAATCATAAATTTATTTTCACAACTTATCTTTCAGAACAAATTTGCACCTTCGATGTGCTAAATGACCCGTATATAAAACCATGTTCCCATAACATACTAGCATGGTTATGTCCTATACTTTTCAATTTCATCAAACTTCACACTACGAACATAAGAGACATAGAAGCAGTATAAATCTATTCATCTATAATTTAAGAAATTAAACACATTTAATCAAATATTAAAAATGCAATCTTCTTATTAGAAAGAAATATAAAAATGGCTAAAGACGTAATTGAAAATATCGGATACTTACCAAGGGAGGCTGAATCACTCTGTCCATTCTTGACAACCTAAGTACTCGCCAATTCCAAATTTGTCCAAGTTCAGAGCTGAACTGGGAAAGTTAATTCATATCTCCCAATCATCAGATCCCACGAGCATCTTAAATTCTTAATGCTACCAAATGCACAAATTAACAATGAGTCAAGATATGAAATTCACCAATTACATAAAAAGATTAATATCTGAAATCAGTACAGAAAACATTCTTACTTAAGAATATCAAACTGAGATTCAGACACGCTTCATTTAGATGAAGAAAAACGAGTAAAAAACGAAAATCCACCACCAAAAACTTGAAGATCAACTCCAAAAACAGTCTGAAACGATCAACAAATCGAATCCATGCGCAAAATCAGGAATCCACAAGGAAAAACTTGATAAATTTGAATTGTCGTGGATTATAGAGAAGACAGAAAAAAATTGAAAACTCACAAATGTCTTATCTGGAAAAAGAAACCCTTAGAACCCAAAATGCGAGACAGCAAGAAAATGGGGGCAAAAGAAAAAAAGCACTGAAGAAAGAGAGAGACCCCTCTCAATTCTCATTCAATTTTCTTTCACCATTAAAACTCGGTGGAAAATTGGGCCCATCAAAAACCCATTGACACAATAAACCAAGCAAAAGAGTGCGTTCAACAAGAGACCAAAGAATGGAGCAAAAAAGCAAACCTAAACCATTAATTGCAACAAAATAAAGTAGTTTTGAATTTGAAAGGCAAATAAAATAGGGAATTGGAAGAACAAGAAGTAACAGTGAAAAACCTAAAGGTCAAAATGAGTGATGGAATGTAATGCAATCTTCACAGTACAAAATACGCTAGAATTAAAGTATACGTATAGACAAACATTCAAAACATGAATCATGGGACCCATATTCTCCTCAGTCCTAACAAATCTGCCTCAAAGTAGGAGAGATTTTCCAGTGCGTGTTGGCCCACATTGATGATGCTTCAGAGTTAGGCTTGACTTGCTTATTTTGCTCTGCGTCTTGATTGTAAAATTGGTGTTTTTGGAAATGGAAAAGTACAAAATATTGGTAACCAGTAAACCCATGTTCATGTATAATTTATTTTCAACCATACATTTGACGTGATCTATAACTTTTATCGATTTTCAATTATATATTTCATTGATTTGTTTATCAAAATTTTCTAAAAACCTAATTTTTACCTTAATCAAACCGAGGACAAGTATAAAGAGCACCATAACTTGTCTCAAAATCTTGCATTCTGTTCATGAAGTAATGGTGATGATTATCGAAGAATCAATCTATAATGATCAAGAATGCATTGCGATTGATTGTGTAGTGGTGAAAATGTCTTGAATCAGAACAAAACAAAAATGTTGCGACCTTCCTTGTTAGAGCTAGCAAATTTAGCCCTTGTCTAATAGAAATTTTAATTCAATTTATAAAAATCAAAGTGAATAATTAATTCTAATCACATATTTCGTAGAACTCACAACTTTTCAACTATATATTTCATTAATTTTTATCAAAATCTGAAATAATATCCACCAAACATTCTTTCTGGGTTTTGATAAAAATCATATTTTTAGTATATTTTGATAAAAAAAAATGAAATATATTGTTGAAATATTGATAAAAATATGAGTCACATAAAATATTTGATTAAATATGAATTTGAGAAAAAATGAATTTTATGAAATGGAGACCACGCGAGCCTCTAACAACAAGAAAGAGAACGGTCAATGCTAAAGTTGAAGACTTTTCACCAAATACATTATTATTATTATAGACAAATATGTGCATAAATGTGAAGAAAGAAATATTTATTGAAACTGTTGTGAGATAAAGAAAATTTATTTAGTTCACGATTTAAATGCATACAAAGTTAAATCAACGCACTTTTGCCTCAGTTGATTAAGGTAGGTACCAATCTTTAAACCATTTTCACAGTTGAGGTCAATGGTTTAAGAATTGGTACTTTCCTCCCCTCCACTCCTCTCGAAAATGAAAAAATTACTATAAAGGTGAAATCAGATTAACGCTACGAAACGTCGTTTGTATAGCTTGCTAGCTTGCTTATAATTTTTAACCCAATTGGCTCAAAATCACTTCAAAGTTGTTTGTCTCCCATTATTTGTTCGTCCTTAGTAATTTTGTGTTCGAGGAAAAAGTATTTGAATACATGATACAATATTTTCGTACTTCGATTTAACGAACCAATACCATAAGGCACTCCCTTGTAATAAACTTGGCAATAAAACAAAAGTGACAAGATAGACTTCTAGAAGTTACCATTATTAATTAGCAGATATAGAACAAATAGTCCACTCATTTGACAAAATTATCAATTCATTTCCCTTAATCAATAGATTTTAAAATATTTTTATTTTACAACTGTTGAATCCCGAATGATCAAGAATTAGACTCTCAAAACATGTAAATAGTCGAGATTCTTGACTAAGTTGGCCAAACAAGTAGTAATTTACCTCAAATTTCATTATTTTTTCTTTGAAACTAAAGCTTTTATTTTTCCAAAAAAAAAGTGAGACCAACTATATATAAATAGGTGTTAAATGAAAATAAAAATTAGAATCATGTTATGAATACAAGAAAATTTCACAGAATACATACAGAAATTTGAAATGAATGGACTAGGTTCAAATATGGAGGAAGGAAAACACAGATACACGCACATGATTTTTTTCAATTCAAAATGCTGTATAAAATCTGACAATGTTTTCTGTACTTAAGAAATTATTCTAAAAATTTAGTAAAGAGCCTTACCGGTCATTAACTCATCTTATCCAATATTATTTGTGTAACTTTTTACATAGCAAAATTTAATTGGAATATAATTGGTGGATGGAACACAGCCTTCAAATATAGACTTTTGGTTTGGTTGGGTGGGTGGGAGAATTTTCAAAATTGAAAAGGATTTTTGCCTTTTTAACGTATACATATTAATTTTGACTCCCAATTTAGTGTATATAAAAAGGTGAAGAGTTTTACTTTTAGTGCAAAGATTTTTCTAGAATAACTTTTTTTATTATTTTTGCATGTTTGGTAAAGTTTGAATTTAAATTAATTAAATATGTTTCTTGTTCACATATACGTATAATTCACAATTTATAATTAAACTTTACAAATCATGCACCATCCTACGTTATGTGCTTTTTAGCCAAATGATGGTATTTATCATTTATCATTTTTTAGATTTCATCATAAACTTAATTTGTTAAAACTCGTATTATGTAAATCGATAATTCAAACCACTCTCGTGCTTTTCTTTGTTTTATGGTTTGATGTTTTAGTGCTACAGACGTAGAGGAACTACACCAATCCAGAAGAGAATAAAAAATGTACGAGTCATTCAACTTTGCTCGTGCCTATGGGATTTTTTAAGCTAAAGAGGTTGAAGAATTTTTACTTTCATCTCTGTCGAAGATTTTGATGAATGAAAAATCATCGTCATATTTAGTTCGACTATCAAGGGGCCATATTTTTGTTCTCGGTTATTATCGGAAAAATTCATATATGCCCCACTGCATAAAAAAACTAATTTCAATTTACTGTGTGGTGGTAATGTTTTCAAAAATTACTAATTATAATGTTTAAGTATCTTTAAATATACTAATTATAATGTTTAAGTATATTCGATTCTTCATTGGAAATTTATATACAATTGAGAAGATGATTCCAAGAAATATTTCGATGGATCTCGTTTCAAATTTGTTGAAGCTAAAAAGTAAAGTGACATCTTTTTGACCGACTTACAAAAATTTTGAATTCAACTTTCATACAAAATTCGATGAATTTTGTTCATCATTGAAAGATTCGATGATCAAGTTAGTAAGGTCACATTATGTCTGAATTCAATTACATATTTTAGAGTTAATTGTAAGAACTATGAAACTGAAATGAACCCTTTAAATAATAGTTTGAAGGTTTGGCAAGGCTCGTGTCACTTCAATGAGTCATGACATGGCATTAGAACTTGAGCTACTCAACGGCCTATCCACCGGTCAATTTGGTTTGCATTTCTAGGTAATCATTACCTTTGTGCAAAAGTGATTACTACTTTAGCTTGGCTTCCTTAGCAACTAAGCCCTCCACCCCTCCAACCTAAACATAAAACTGAAAGATTGGTTTTGTTAGGTGTCAACCTTAGTGTCAACTATTTACGAGCTTGGCTATTTAAGTGACTTGACCCACATCACCACACTAAGTATAACTTGAGTTCGATATGTGATAACGACAATCTCAGATATTTTATTATAACTTTGAATTCGTCAACGTTTCAACTTTCAAGCATGCTCCTGCAATATTCACTCACTCCACGAGAATACTCCAATTCAAATATGATATAACAAAATTTATCACGGTCAGTATTAAAAAAAAAAAAAAGAAGTCCAATTATTTTGTCGACCATCAAGAACAAATACTATTAAATAAGCTCGAAATTGAATTTACGACGAAATAGATTACTATCAAGCAAGCACATAAATGATGTATAGTATGAAAATTTTTCCAAGTGAAATTATTGAATGTGTGTCTTATTCAGTTGGAAGCTTCCTTTATCTTTTTATTTTAAGAAAGGGATTGTTTTTTTAATATAAAAATTATTCAAGTAGAAATTTTATTTAAATTAAAAATGTACAAAAATAAAACATTTTTCAGTCCTTTTCTAATGCACGTCAAGATTTGAATAACGCGTACTTTTGAAAAATACAAATTATTCATGACAGCGAGTATAAAAATTAAATTAAAATTAATATAACTTGTTGGAAGTAGTATTTTAATTTTTAACAAATATAATAATAAACTGTAGACTGTCTTAAAGAGAATCACAGTGAAAGGGTGAAAACAAACAGTAACAAAAGGCACCGTGTTAATTCTGATAAAAGCGCGTTACAAATGTGTGTATCACTATGTAAATGATTAACGTGTTTCAGACGCACGACTAAGGATGAAGACTATCAAAAGGGATCAAGTTATAACTAATAACTCCACTAAAAGCATGTTTCTTATACATGCATATTTCGCTATTCAAATGATAAATGAGTTCCAGAAAAACACGAGGTGGACACAATATTTAATTAAAAGGCATCAAGTTATAACTAAAAAATCCCAATAAAAGCACGTAAAGCACGGATATTCACTATGCAAACGATGAACGAGTTTCTAAAACACGGGTAAGGGTGAATAATGTACCGAAGGGCATCACATTATGACTAATAATTACAATAAAAGAACGTTGTGTATGCATATTTAACTGATAGCAAAACAATGTCAAACCAGATTCCATGTTCTTGCTAACATCAATGTTGAACAAATGAGTGAACGCAAGGGAAAACAAACTTTTATCTGGCTGCAAATGCTGCTATCTGTATTTTGTATACGTCTTCAACTAAGTCACTTACGACATCTAGTCGTCCAATAGAATCCAAAAACTGCTAATCTGTACGAAGTAAATCCGTTTGTGGCTTGAACGTTCCCAGAACCAAATATGGTACAATGACCATGCAAGCCATGAATAGAGTGAACTGCAAATGTAGAAGATGAGTAGGTAATTAGTAAACCTTCACATGCTATCATAACATGCTTACACTGATAAGAAATCATACATTATTCAACATTTGTACACTAGTCAATTGATATACATAAAAATCCAGTTAGTGATGTTCTCATACAAGATTCTCATTTCATAGAAGAAAATGTAGAAGATATAGTTTTGTTGTACTCTTTGAATTACTATATAGAAAATAGAACCTTCTATTATAAAGGAAGATTACAGTTTCAATAAATGTGAATCCAAGCAACTCCATTTGAGATGAAACACAATTCCCCACTTGTTCATAATTGGTTATCCATAATGAACCTTTCTTCCAAGACACGAAATTTTCACTTTCTCTATTTGATTCAAAAGATTTCACCAGCTAAAATCAAAGCTAAAAAGTGTTGATTTTATTGAAAAATAAAAATCTATAAAATTAAAGATGTAACATATATACGTATAATTTTGAAGGATTTATATTGACGTGTCTCTAACATGTCCATGCCATATTATTTTGAAAATTACGCTTCGATGTGATATGTTCGAATCAACATCTGGTTTGCTCGGATCTAAGTAAATTTGGGCATCACCCCTGTGTACTACACAATTCTAGACTATTCCCTCTAATACTTGTATTCCAACAGTCTCTGAAGTCTTCACTTTTCTAAACGAATTTTAGAAAGAAACACTTTATCATTCACAAATACAATAGACTAAGATAGACGGTTAGAACACAAGGATTTCTTGTAGAAAAGTTCAATTATGTTGCTCTATCTTAAACTGACACAAACTCTCCCTCCCATATGGTTTGTTCTACATAATTTATATTCTTTGAAATTCTAACACACGAGACCTCATCGAGAACACACGAAGCTTCATTTTAGAATATTACCAAAATAATATAGTTTTTAACTAAGGGTGTGTTTGATGGATATTATTGAGGAAAGAATGTATTTTAAATAGTGATATGATGAGAAATATGTGGTTAAAAAGTAGAAACATTATTGATGTGATAGAAAATATTATTTTATTGAAAAAATGTGTGGTTGAAAATGAGTTTTAACAAAATGTATTTTGAAAGAATGTGTACCAAGCAGAGGCTAATAATTGTCTTAACCAACATATAGACATTTGATTCAAAAGATTTCACAAACTAAAATCGAAGCTAAAAGTAGGTGTTAATTTATAGAAGAACAAAAACTATAATAAAGATATAACATACGGTTGATCTATTGGTACTTTATATTGACTAATTATCAATTTTATTTGACGAGTTATTACTTTCTACTTCAATGATTTATTTTATATTTCTAGTTGTAAATTAGAATTCTAATTCATTGATTTATTATATATTTTCAAGATGTCATATGGTTTGTATTGATCATAATTTTGGAATTATACAGTTTTTAAATTATTTCATAGTTTATGAAGAGAACAACTATCGAAGCGCCTTGTAACGCATTGCAAGCCATTAGCACTTTCCAACTTTCCTACGGCTGATTTTTTTGCGAACAACGGGGTGGGCAGAATGGAGAGAATGTACAGACGGATGCATGGAACATAAGGGGCGAAATTATGGCAGCTTAACATGGCCTAAGCGTCGAAAAGTCCTGAAATGGAGGTATCTTGAGCTAGCTGGAACGTGCTAGACACACCAGCACTTCTGGCTAAACGAAATGTTCTAGTTGGCAAGCATTCAAGCCTTCAGGATGGATGAAAGCTTCAAGAAAGCAGCTTGCACTAGAACTTGTAGGAGTTCTCAGCAGAATGATATATTATTTGTATAGTACATATTTATGAGATATTTTGGTAGAGATCTCCAGAATCAAATATGGACCATTGGATCAGCTAAATCCTTACCGTCAATTTGAGGAGGCAAACACTATAAATAGGTGGTGAGCGCATTTGGAAGTGTCAAATTCCAAGTCCCAAATTGTAAAGAGCTTTGTACATAATACAAAAAGCATTCCCTGAACTCTCGTGCTCCTATATTCTATCGTCTTAGTCTTATTCTAGTTGTGCCAAATACCTGACCTCTACTCTATATCAAAGGTTAATTTAGCGTGCTAACCACAACGGGTGGAAAATAGTGAGAGCTAAGGCCACACGATGCTTGAAATCTACAAGTCCATGACAGTCTGGAGCCTCCATCAGACCTTATGGAAGTAGAACATCCCAATGAAAAATAGCATTTTTAAAACCTAATAGTGATCAGCTTATACCATCAATAGTAAATCTGAAAGTACACTCTCCCCTTTTATGCACCTCCACAGCACAAGGAAGGAGTGATCGACAAGACGACAAGACCTCGCGACCTTCAAGGCTACAAGACTTCCTTCAAGTCTTCCCGCAGCAAAGACATAAACTAACTGAGTTTACAATCTTCGAAGCTAAAAGATTAGTGACAAGTACGAGGAGATAGATGTTGCCTAAGCACCCACAATAGGCTTGAGAATAGGTCTGAGCTTATCCACAAAATAACAGCAAAAGCTCATAATCCTGAAACCAAGTGGGTCAAGTGCCACGCCTTGTTCCATCTACAACACAAAATTCAACCAAGCATGAATGCTCAACTCAAACCTTAAGGGCAGGGAGGGGCCAACTCCTATACCATAAGATATGACATGGAACATTAGGCCAATTGAGTTACATGGAAGACATGGGTCCCCTAGGTAAAAAACAACAAACCATGCCATCACCAAAAACTGAAGGCCTGAGCTTGGCGTAGAAGCAATAAGAGACTAGGTAACATATGAAATAGTGGTGCAACAAGAAGGTCAATTCATTTGAAGTCAACCGAGCAAAAAGTAGCTTGATAACAAAAAATATCCATTTCAAAGAAGCCCAACCACCTCTGTAGGTATTTAACCTGATCTCAATACAAAGAAAAGACAACAATACGTTCACAGTTGAAAAAGACTAAAAACTAAAGAGAACAAATACCAAAACATTAAGTCTCAAATCAACAAGTTCTACAGGCTAGACAAGCATTTCACAGAGAATTTGACAAGCCAACCACACAGCACAAGGCACCTATCGGAATAAAAAACCTAACTTGACCATCGGAGTTGGATCACCCACCTCCATTTCTTTAGCGTCCAAATCAACTAAAAGGATTATGTTTTTTAGTAAAACATATTGAAGAGGAAGAAGAGGATGACCAAATCCCTATCCCCTCGTGTTGGTGTCAAATTTACTAACAAATTATGAATGTCAACAAATTATAATACAAAATTATATAATAAACACATAACAAACTGCATGTCGACCATCTTCAGATGCTCTATTCCAAAAAACTATATCAGAAAAGACATGTTCTATTCCAAAAACTAAATCGGCATAGGAAATTAACTATACTTCTATAGATTGTGTGCTTAAGCGAGGACATAGGAAACTCATGTCATGTAAATAAGTTAAGGGAATCGAGTATGCCTATAGAAAATAATTTTTAGCATCAAAGTTATGCATTTAGTTTTTCAAGGAACATATATATATATTATACAAATGTAAGTTATGCATTTAGTTTTTCAAGGAACATATACATATATTATACAAATGTATTACTTTAGAAATCATACACAAAAGAAGAGAAACTATGCTTGCCCTTGAATCAACCATTTCTCAATAGAAACAAGAAAAAATATAGAGGCCATAAGAAACATACCACGAGAGGCAATGTCAAGAAACTCCAAATTGGCCATAAAGCAAAAGAGAATCTGCATTAAAACTTTATTTAATGCAAGAAGGGAAATTTTATGGATGTGAATAAGTAAATAAAAATGAATAAAACAACATTTATGGTTCTTCTTACAAGCAGAAGGACAGAAGTCCAAGAACAATGAGAAATGGCAGAGCAGCTGTACTTGACACCTCCCACTTCTCACTGGACTTTCGGACTCCCCAGGCTAGCAAACTCATATACAGGAAAAAGAGAACATTCAAACTGACACCTAGCATCCCCAAATACAATGGTATCCTGCAGCAACGAATTTTGGCAACTGTAATTGGCACAAAATTTATAAAAGGCTCCACTATCGAGTATACAAATAATTCCACAAAGAAGCATTGTTACCACAAGAAGTCAGTCAAGCTCTTTAGAGTGTGAAGGATTCTAACAGCTACATTAAATATGCATATCTTTATCTATGGAGATTCACAAAACCTCAAGGATCATGTTTCAGAGGGACAAATTATTCCGAAGAATAAAGATTGCTGAAAAACTAAGATCATTTGATATACTGCTGCAAAAATCTAATTGATGAAAAGTGCTATATCTATGGGAAATTAATTTGAAGTCCTCAGAAATTCAAAAGACGTAGACCTATTGGAAATTTTTTGATCAACTCTACTTGCCAAAATATATTTTTAGAAGGCCTAAAGTCTAAGAGAAGCATATCTTCGTTCCACTTTTACCCTTTGTGTTTAATTACACAAAATGAACACATTTGCTTTCATATTTGACTCTTTTCTTATTTCCAAGGAAAACCTAGACACCCAAAAACAATTTTTCAAGACACTTTTGGGTTATTTTGAAAAACCTTAAGCACTTCCATGAAAAAGGACTTGGTATCTTGAAAATGTTTTATTGGACTTTGTTTTGATAGAAAATCTCATAGGACTAATCTTCTGAAAGCAAAATAGGCCCTGTGTAATTTCCCCTCTAATCTTCTCCAAGATGCTTACAGTCTTAAGTAAGAGGTGAGTGTGATTTTGTGCTTGGTATAAATGAATTTCTGAACCTTTGAGGTTTTTTACTTATTTATTTATTAATAATTTAATAATTTTATGTTAATGAAGTGGCATGTTAAAACTATCTACATTAGCAGTCAACTATTAAGCTGAAGGATAGATCTAAAAACCTACAGACGAATTTTAATGTTAAAGATTACGTGTAGCTAACAGGCTTTTATTCCTTTCTCTCTTTTCTGATTCTTCTTCTGGGGCTCGCAGTGTCAATTTAAACTCAAGATGCTATCCAAGAAACATAAATGATTTTTGGAGAAGCCCAAATAAAATCAGAAAAAGAGATGGGTAATTAGTCTGAGGTTAAATTATCAAAGGTATCTATTAAATAAATGTAAATAAAAAAATTAAGTGATGGGAAAACAATTCAAAAAACGCTTAATCAGTTTTATGCGTAATATTTTACAGCACAATTCAAAGACTTCCATAGAATGAGAGACAATTACATGGACACTTCCAAAAGCTGACATTTTATGTGTAGTTTTGGGAGAAAGGAGCTGGCTGTGGTGTGGGGAGGGGAGGGGGATGAATTCAAAGGGCCAAAAGGGAATGGTGTGGGGGGTTCAACTATTAGAAGGCTGGCTGGGATGGAGGAGACAACGGCACAAGGACTATTGCTGGAAGCGGGAAGGGGGCTGCATTGGGAGATTAGCTGGAAAGTGGGGAGGGGCTACATGTGGGAAAGATGAAAGTTGAATATTTTTCCTTTCTAAAAGGCACTTTAGAAGCCTCAAAACCATGAAAGAGGGATTCTGTTATGCAAAACAAATCTCAACAATCTCTCAATAACTTTTGAGAAGAGGGACTTGTCTATGTCTAATAGTAAGATAACTCACAGGTCTCTGAAAATAAATTATCAACAAACTCCTTGAAAAGACTTTCCTAATTCAAATAAAAAAGAATAAGAAAAAAGAGCTTGTGAACTACATAGCACAAATACTTGAAAAGGCTTTCACATCTCCATTGCACACCTATATCCATATCATTGATATATATTATTATTAAACATTTGGAGATCTAAGTAGCACGGATTCAAATACGTAATTCGAATACGATACGATACAGGTATGCCGATATAACTTTTTAAAAAAAAAATTAAGATACACGTACACGCGCGCGTGCGTGTGTTCATCATAATTTTATTACTATAATAAAACAGAAGTATGATAATAAAAATAAAATAAAATAAGCATTTTATCTTAATTCTTAATTGTCCTAATTTCATTTTCTTCAACATCTCCAACATTAGCTTCTTCATTATTATAAAAAAATAACACTCTCCAACTCTAGCTCATCTAATAATAGAATAACAACTTCAAACAGTCAAACACCTTCAAGAGTATCAAATGAATTCTGGCAATTCCCACATTTTGAATTCTCCTTTTAAATAGAGATATTATTTGCTTTATAAAAAACTCAAATTGCTATGAATGAAAATTAATTTATTAAATATATAATGGAGTTTGATTATATTAATTTATTAATATGTTTTTACATTTATTGTATCATTATCTATTTTCAATAATAAAAATATATTTGTCAACTATTAACACGGTTTTACATGTATTAAAAGATTTAATACTATTGTGTATTTCTAATAAAAAAACTCTAGCTGTCAAATAATTTAAAACTATTTTCAACAAGTTATTGATTATAGTAATAGTTATCAATTAAGTTGAAAGATGGGGTTGCTTCTGGCTCCGCGAATTAGAGCAACGTAATGAAGAAGATGATGAACCTTTAGGATTTGTGTTGTCACGAGACTACAGAGAATGATTTGTTTAGCGGGCTTGGCTCATCTTTGCTTAGTATATTGATGGGTAGGGCTAGTCAAACCATGTTAATTCTACTTTATTAACATAAAATGTGACATTGGTGGTTTTATCAAAAAAGGGGGTTACTTGTGGCTATTAGCCTTCAATGTTGTTTTTGTTATTTTAGAATTGGATTTAAAATGATGTATTGGTATATCGTTTATTGTTATTATGATATTAAATTTAAATTGATATCTACAAAAGGAAAAAAAAAGACATATCCTATAACATCCGGAAACAACTTAGATAGTCATTAGAATTGAATTTAGCGGCT
>CAIGRB010153046.1:25757-35945 GCA_903798255.1 Fraxinus quadrangulata | reverse complement strand
ATGTACATTAATTTATGTTCATTTATTTCCTTTCTAAATAAAAAAGTATCAACTTCCCTCATTTTAACAGATAATGTTTAAAAAAAAAAAAATTTCAACACCCTTCAACTCTGGACCCCCTACTTCGACGGGCTAGATCCGCCCCTGATCCTATTCATAATGAATATTACTGGTAGTCATCCTATGTGACATGCATGTGTCAATTTGTTATTTGATGCATAAATGAATTAAAAAACTACCACATTAATGTATTAAATAACAAACTGTCCGTATATGTCACATTGGACGATTACATATATTTTTCACTATAAATAACATTATTCATGTACGTATACATCACACAATATAATTAAATTTTCTTCCATTTTGGATAGATTGTATGTTTCACTTTTTTTCATTTTACAATATAATCGGTAAGCAAAATTAGACGGGATTTAACATCTAGATTAGAAGGATTGAGCGGTAGTATCTTAACTTTTTCTTTTTCTTTTTCTTATTTAAATATGGATTAATAGCACGAAAACCCCCTAAAAATATTTTCATTTGCGATATACCCTCATATCTATTGAAAATCGCAGAAAATCTTCTTATTTGAAACATTTTGTGCAAAAACCTCATACTGTCAAATTTGTCATTCAAAATAGTAAAAATGTCAAAATTAACAATTTTAGTATCCAAACTTTTTATTATTTTCCAAATTATACCAATTTTTATTTATGTACCACTCACAATTCCAAACATTTAAAATTTTATTTTTCACACCACCCCACTTCCTTTTCTTCCCCAAAATTTTATTATTTTACTATTCCAAAACCCTCCTAAATCTCTCTCCAAATTTATCATTTCTTCTTCTCATTCCTAATATACACACACACAACTGTGCTTCACACAAGACACGGTAAACAGTTGAATTCATTGAAGGCAAACACAATGTAATCCACCTTAAGAGCTACCACGGTTGCTACCTCACGGCGATGGACGGGCCATTTTTTCTCGACATGATCGAAAAAAAGTTCTGCAAACTATTCCGGCAACAAAAATGGACACTTCAATTGAATGTGAGCCTGTAAAATAAGAGAATTATGTGAAACTAGTGACGATGGAAAGGAAATTCTTGAGGGCTAATGGGGGGATACCACTACGGAGGAATTCAATAACTCATGATATTCCTTATAGAACTACAACTCAAAACTGATTTTTGTGTGGAGTGGATATTGTGAATATTTCTAAACTTGGGGAACAAGATGAAGTTAGGTGGGATGGAAAATAAAGTGTGTGTGTATATATATATATATATATATTGGGTATAATTAGTAAAAGAATTAGATACTAAAATTGTAATTATTACTTTTTAATTTTGACATTTTTACTTTTTTAAACGACAAATTTGACGGTAGAGATTCTTCGCAGGAAATGTTTTTAATAGGGAGATTTCTGTAATTTTCAATAGCTAAGGGTATATAGTAAATAGAAACGTTTCTAGTGGATTTTTTGCTATTAATTCAATAATAATGCTATGTAGCGCCAATTTAAATTATAGTGGACCTCAAAAATTCATAAAAGAAGAAACATAACAGCCTCTTCAACCACTATTTTTGTTGGGATTGTGCTACTTGTGCAAGCAGTTTGACAGATACATTGAAATTAAAAAAAAAAAAACCAGTTTGCCCGTCAACCACCTCACTTCTCCTGATGGAGTGGAAATGAAAACCTAGTTAGGTGACCTATTTCGATTAAAAAATGAACTTGGGGTGACTAAAATGAAATATGCCTTCAAAGTGGAGTGTGTTATAACCCTATAATTAATGGTCAATATCTGTTCTAAATTAGTTACTGTACANCGATAAAAAAATGAACTTGGGGTGACTAAAATGAAATATGCCTTCAAAGTGGAGTGTGTTTTAACCCTATAATTAATGGTCAATAACTGTTCTAAATTAGTTACTGTACAATAACATGAGAATCAGTTCTCAAAGTTATACTTCCAAGTTCCAAGCAACAAGTTTATTCAGTTCACCAGAAAACATTGCAATATAATATTTTACTATTTGCTCCATCAAACTAAGAAAAAGAAAGATGAGTACAAACCACAATCCCACAGGGCGAAAAATATCTACATTACACTGCAAAATGTGTCGATTGATCCTAATAAAAACGCAGATTATTTTACGCGAGTAGGCGTGTGTATAAAAGCAGATGTATAAGCTCTCGCTCGCAAATGCAAATTACACGGGGGAAAATGAAGTTTTTCACTTTACATAAGCTCTCATTAATCATAGTTGGACGTGTAGGAGTCTAGTTTTCCCCTTTTAATCAACTATTTAGAATAAAGTAAGGCTTGCAGGAGAAAGTGAAAATGAGCAGTAAAGTACCACATGGATTGAGAGTAAAGCTATACCATAACTTTCGTTTCAAGTTAAATATAAAGGTTGACAGTTTCACATTAACTACCAATTATGGGATGGAGAAGGTATCGTGCTGCATAAAGAATCACTGAATCAGTGAGAAAGAACCAATAAAGATTGTGATAAACCATAGCATTCAATCACTAAAATTGTATTCAGATAAATAATATAAATATGCATGTATAAAGATAGTTCCATCTTAATAATCCATGATATAGGTAATGTATACATGTAATGGTCACATCCCCATAGTGAAAGAACGGGTAAAATGCTCTCATAATTAAGAAAAAAATTTGTGAAATTATTGGCAGCTTTTAGGTCGACTAAAGGTAAAGTGAGAGGGGGAACCGATACATTTTTATGCGCACAGAGTATATGAGAATGCTATCTTTTATCACCCCAAGTATCTAGCTGGAATTAAAAGAAGCCTCTGTGAAAAAGTGAATTTGATGAATTCACAGAATGTGTGCACCATATATAAAGTAATGATGAAACAATGTGCAACTAAACTTGTTTGGATACAAGAAGCAACAGGTACACAGGATAAACAGAATGACAAGTGTTGAAGAATAAAAAGATTTCAAACAATAGCACAATCCCACCAGTGAATAATATTGTCAACTTGAGTCTCGTCAATCTATCAGACATTGTAATGCATTTCTCAATGATAAACAAAAACAAAAAGGCAGAAGTTCCAATCAATGCTAAGTTTTTAATCCATTCAAATTTTGCAGTACTAGGATCAAGAGACAGAAAAGAAGAATAGCAGAGAAAGATATACATATCATCGTCACTAAATGCCAGCGATGCATCCACTGCTATCCAATAAAGCATGAACTGGAAGTATCTATGGTACGCACTACAAATCTGATCTAAAGCTTTGTATACTATATTTTACATTTATTCAGTAACTGGTATAGATTGACAACGTAACACGACAGTTTGAGCTTCTACAGCATGATATCAAACCACATCGAATTTTACCAATAACAGCAATATGACATACACTCCAGAAGGAAAAAAATGAGAGAGGACTAGAATTTCTTAATACATATCACAAACCAATGAGAATAAAAAGAGACTCTGTAGTATAAACTACATTGACAAATCAATCCATTGCTGCAAAATTGTTTATCCAGCACAAAACTTCCCTGTCATGGTAAGTTTTAAGATGCTTGATGTTCTCTGGACGCTGCAGTTGATGCATCAGGTAATATCATTGTAGGGGCTGATGACATGGTCTGGTACTGAGCAGCCAACTGAGGTGACAGAGTCTGGGAATATATTTCAGCATGTCTAGGATCAGCATATGCATAAGCATAATTAGAATTGGCAGCAGAAGGGGGAGCTATTGATTGAGGAGGATAAATTTGAGTGTAACCAACATACTGGGCTTGGTGCTGACTGGAAGGAACCTCGACTAATGGCGAAGATGCTGCAGCTGCTGTTCTGTATACACCAATGGCCGAATCGGGTTTGGAAACAGGATCATTTCTGGTCTGAATATAAGCTGCAGATGGAGGCATTGCAGCCAAAGGAGGTTTCTGCGGGTGGCTAGAAGGGGCAGGCGACACTAATTCACCATAACTTGGTTGCTGCATTGGTAAATTATAAGTTTGGGCTGGTCTAGCAGGCAAGAAATAAACTGGGTACTGCTGCTCAAGTGCAGAGTGTTGTGGATGATATTGTAGCTGGGAAGAGTATGCAGGGTAATACGACCCAATTGGCACTGGCCCAGCTGAGATATAAGGGGTACTGGAATGAACAAACTGTTGTGGCTGATGCATTTGAGGATTATTTTGGTCAAACTGGCCTGGTAATATATAATAGGATTCCTGAACTTGAGGATGCATCTGAACCCTGGTATAGTTTTCATTCTCAGTCTTCAAATCAACTGGATCGGCAGAAACATTACTATTTCCAGATTTAATTTTTACAGTAGGTTCTTGATAAATGATTTGTCCCTGCCTAAAGAATGGGTTTGCTACACTTCCATCACTGTTCGGTTAAACCATCAAAATCCCAATTCAGATCAATTTGAATTCATTGTACTCATAATTACACACATAAATGCTGACAAAAAAAAAAAAAAAACCCGAAAATTCTACTTATAAGTAATTGGGGGTACCTTGAAACTGATTCTGGGGAAAGCAAATCAACGGGTCCAGTTTGTTTCTGTTGAAATTGAGGAATCTGCTGTTGTTGTAATTGTACCTGTTGTTGCTGCAGTTGTTCTGGTTTCCCATCCCCACCGCGATCATCAGAGAAAACACGATTGGCATACTCCCCACCAACCACCATCGGAACCCTTGAAACCACTGCCCTAGCCGCCACACCAGTGGCTAAACCCCCAACCTCCTCCTGCTTCCGCGGTAAATTAACATTTCCACCAACACCTACAGCCCCAAAATTTACCTGCTGAAATTGCTCCTCAATTCCCAACCCTCCCACATTCTGGTTCTCCTCGACATGTAATTTTGCCGGTGGAAGGTTCGCCGTGGACGGAGAACTCGGGGTAGACCCAAATGACGAGGTGTTTTCTAGCATAGGGGAATCCGGGATAGAATGCACATCATGATTAAGGGAATTCCCATTCCCATTTCCACTTCCACCATTCTTCGACGCCTCAATTTGGGCTTCCACATCTTTCTCTCCCACGGCCGCCTTACCCACAAATTCATCTTCCAACCCAAGAAGACAATTAACCGAAGAAGATTCAGAAAACCCACGATCACTAACCCCACCAGAAATATTACTAGCTTTCCCATTCAACGCATCTAGAAACCAGTCCTCCGATTTAGTCGATGACGTCTCAACAAGAAGCTGTTCAATACTCGAACTCTTAGGAAACAAAAACAGGCGGAGGCGACCAGGTTTCGACCCACTCGCAAAATTAAGCCGGTCGTATTCTTCAACCATGTTCTCGAAATCTTCATCCGTAGTAACAGAAATTAACGAGTCCAGGTCTTCGTTGGGGAGCTGGTATCTGAGAGTGAAAGGCTCGTTGTTGAGGAGGGTTTTGGAGAGCCGGTGGTGGATGTCGGAAAAGGAGTCGTTCCGGTCGATGACGATGATACGGGTGGTGCCTCCAATGTAGCAAAGTGACTTGTCATGAGGGCGGGGGACTATGTGGCCGCCATAGCTGCACATAAGGCGGAGCCTTGGAAGTTGGGGAAATGTTAGCGGAGGGTCTTCCCAGGAGTTTGTTTGTCGAGAATGGGTTGAAGAGTCTACAGAATTTGGTTGGGGTTGCTGCGGTGGTTGGGCGGCGTCGGCGGCGGCGGCGGTGGCTGGCTGAGCTGTGGAGAGTGGTGGTGGGGACTCCATGGGGTCGGAGTTGGAA
Source organism: Fraxinus quadrangulata (assembly GCA_903798255.1). Taxonomy (NCBI): domain Eukaryota; kingdom Viridiplantae; phylum Streptophyta; class Magnoliopsida; order Lamiales; family Oleaceae; genus Fraxinus; species Fraxinus quadrangulata. The sequence goes on along the minus strand of CAIGRB010153046.1, from coordinate 30,197 downwards.
AAAGGTGAAGCGAAATGTCGTGGTCAGAGGAGGAGGATTATATATTTCCTGCAGCCTCCAGCTGTTTTCCAACTAATTTAGAGAAATTTATAGTCAAGGTCCTTAAACATTTCCACATAGAGCATTTGGATCTCTTATTTGTGTCCCTGCTCACATCCAGCCATTTTTTACCTTTCTTAAGTTCCCTTCTTCCTTTAATTTAGAAGAATAGAATTCACTTTTAATTATTAAATTATTTTTGTTTCAAACATGCTATTAAAATAGGATTTGGGAGCAAAAGATGAACAATGGTGCTTAAAAGATTAAGTCCCTGGCTCCACCATTTGCAAAATTAAAATCTATTTTTATATCGTTTCATATCTAACTTGCAATGTGAAAGAAGTCAACAATTACGACAACTAGCAGTCAAATATTTCATTAAAATGTGAATAAAAATTTGCCACCAATCGGGCGCTAAACTCCACAAATCTTATCGTATTAGTACCAAACTTTATTTTTGTTTATGAAATTCAGTAGAATAGTAAAATATTTAAAAACTTTGTTGTTACATTGGAACAAAAAGATTAAAGTCGGCAAGATTTAATAATCTAGAAAACTAAAATAGCATATTTGAATAAATTAATGTATAATTACAAGATTAGTATTTCATGAAATTGTTTTATTTTGAAAATGAAGCAATTTAAAAATAAAGCAATTTACATCCACCAATGAAGCAAGTGCATCAATTATAAAACTTTTGGTATGCAATTGCCGTTAAAATAAGAATTAGGACCCCATGTGCTCCAAGCATCAAGGTTTGGCAACCTTCGTTGCGAATGTCCACTCATTTAATTATTTATTTTCTATATTAGCTAATTAAATATTTATTAATAGTAAGTAAAGTTATAAATATTTATAATATAATGGAATTTTGATACGCATCTCTCATTTAATACTAAGATCTTATTAGGTTTATTTTGGCCCCCTGATTCCTGCCTCTTACAAGGTTTGGAATTGGACTCTTTGTGGACACCAGTATGACAGCTCTTGTACTCTGACCTGCTGAGGCACATCCCGCGATTTACCTCCTCCACAATGCTCTAGGGACGGGACGGTGGAGGACCCTCAAGGTTGAGATTTAACCCCCTTTTATTAGGTTTATTTTGATTAAAATTGATAAAATATGTGATTAAAAACTTAATAATTGACGTAGGTCCCATACAATATAGTTCAAATTAAATTTGAAGACAAGACCTTGGGTTTTGAAACTGTGGGAGAGTGTGGAAAATTCACGTGGATTGACAGCTAGAGTTGGGTGGGGGTGTGTGGTGGCGTGGGCCCGGACATGTTCAGGCTGGCTTTTTCGTCAGGTGACTCATCACTCTCAATGGATCTTAACGTCAACCTCAAAGGATACTGAACCATGTTTGTCGAAGCTTATAATTTACAACTTAAGCCCATCTTTCATTGACTCACATCTTGTAAACTTACATTGACTAGACATTTCATAAAATCCATAATTTATAAGTACTTAAAAACACCATACTTTCATATATTTCTAACGTCGGGGTAAGTATCAATATGTTAACTTCAAATTTTGATTGGACTAAGTTGTCAAAAGATTACTTGTTACTTACATATCCCCTCTTGCTTTACTTTTGATAAGGTCTGCTTGCGAAGGCAATCATTCTAAATGAAGGCCTGCGGCCGTTTGCACGATAGTCAAATCAATTGTCGAGAGAGAAAAATGTAAAGTAATTGGTATAGGACATGTAAATGTAACGTAGCTTTGACGTGCATTTATAGGAGATTTCTGAAATTTTTAAAACGAGGTATCTCTGAAATTAACATAAACCCCGAAAAGGTTTCTAAAACATACCCAATTAATTTTCTACCCCTGAAAATTTTCGTTATTGCATATCGAACACGTGCTTTATACATTGTGACCATATCTATCACAAATCTCTCCTGAAGGGTTTTAAAAAGATCTGCTTTACAAGGCCTAGATAAATAATAAGCCTATGCTAGACTACCAAAACTTCAACTTAATGCCAAGAAAATCTGCAAATCCAACAGCAAAAGATAAAATGAATCCATAGGCAAACAAGATTGCTAGAGCAGAGATTGGTGGAACAAGCAAGGTGTCAATAGACAAATTCACCAGTCCAGTGAGGATGTTGGCCTGCAGATAGAGTAAGACTCTTGAGTGAACCAGAACAAGATATCGACGGTCAATGAGATTAAGGAAACTTTGTCTCACCAGAAGAAAATATCCGAGTAAATTTCGATTAAATGCTTCTTCCATAGCTGAAACTTTACCTCCAGGCACATAATCGGATAGCATCAGAATGGCTAGCACCTGAAAATCAAATTTATATAATTGCAAAACTAAACAAGTATGGATGGGCATTGAAGATGCCAAATTAAGATGAAAATTTTTCCAAGATAATAATTGCAAGAACACACTACCAAAGATTAAACTAAACTTTTTTCTTGATCGAAAGAAAAACTTGCAAACTATGTGCAGACCTTTGAAGTGATATATTGGAATAATACAAAACAGCAGTACAAAGGAAAGCAAAAGGCATAAGAAATATTAGAAAGGGCAAGGATCGAGGGGTGGGGGGAGTGAAAAAGAGGCATGATTTAGCCCCCAATTTTTAGGAATAATTAGTTTTTGAATAGTGATTGACGGGAGAATATGTGGTGGAAAAATCATGAAAAATTTTAGATTTGTGTGTAATATTATTTTATTTGGAGAATGTATGGTTGAAAATGAGTACGGTAGAAAAATGAATGGGAAAAAAGGAGAAAGAATGGGGCTCAAACATGGGCTTAATTTTGAAACAAGTAAAGTTCAAAAGATATAACCCGGATTATATGAAGCATTGTTTCACTGTTAGATTACACCCAGATAAAGGCTTGCAACAGAATGAGTTTACAACCAGAACATGCCCAGTTATATTACAGGATATTTGGGAAACTTCAACTTGGCCATACATTATTTTTATCATTTTTAAGGGGAAAGAAAAAAAGAAAAAAAAATAGTCGATGCCTCCACGCTTTTATTTCTATTTTCTAAAAAAATTCAAATAGTTGAAATACTGGTCAAATATTATTAATCTACACGTATAAATATTCCCTATTAAAAATGTTAAATTTTGCATACCTAGTTGCCACCTGTAAGAATAAAATGACAGATATGTATATGGTACTCTTTCTTGTCGTGACATGTATGTCATACAAGCTTAACTACCAATAGAAGTTACAAAGGAAGAGCATGTTAGGTTTACACGGACAACAAATTGTCTCATCTTTAAAAAAATAAGACCAAGTTGGCACATAGTCGTGTTTGCATGTAAATTATAGTATTTCTTTGGTTCACATGTTAGTTAGATAGCAATAGGTACTGAGATATTATGTTGAACAAATATATATTATCTTCAACAAATATTCTCACAGGTTATTAGAAAGAATCCTTATCATCTACCACAAAAATGGCACAGAATGTAGTGTGCTTTTGATCACATGAAGGTTAATTTTCGAATTTTTATTTGTAATTGTGGTTATTGTTGTTATTATAGCATTGAGGATCATTCATAACCACTGTGATTATTATTGTTGTTACTTAGTAGTTGGGCATTATTATTTTCACAGCTATAATCAAGTTGTTAATATTCAGCAAAACCTTAATTTGAACAGAAAATAGACCCGTTAATTAGACAAGAATGAGATTTACCTGAAGGTTTATAGCCAAAACCAGAGAAACGTACGCCAAGTTGCACTGTGGAGAAGTTTTTAGGTTACTTCTTACTGAGGGACTTCTTTTTTAAGTAGTTATTTTCCTCCTTTCAAGAAAGAAAAGAAGAGGAATTGGAAAAGCATGGTTACTAAAAAGGAGTGATGTGTGGCAGAATTGGGCATTTTACCGTTCTGCGGGAGACTCTTTCGACATGCCAATCCAAAAACAAAGTTGTTAACCTGTGACAGCACAATGGAAATCAAATTCTCCACCGATCAAAGTAATTCGATGATAAAGCAGCACATGCTGAGTTAATAATGCTTCATACCAGAAAAAGAGGCAAAGGGACCAAACTTTAGTTCTTGTCCATTTATTGTTTCTCAACATAGCATCGACATTGTCATCGAAGAAAAGATAGCTTCCAATCCGAACACCAACAAGATGCAAACCCCAATACCCTGAGGCATGAAAAATCAATGAAAGACTACAATGAAGGATTTAAAGCACCGTTCACGGATACACCTTGTAAATTTAACTAATCATTGTTGTGCATGGATTAACTGATGAACTACTTGCGCAATTTTAATCAAGTAAATCAAGGTGACACCATTCTAATTTTGTTCTAACTCAAAGTTGAAATATATACCAACTTGTAATCTTTGTAAATGTTAGGGACTAATATGCATACTTCATTTCTATCCTTGTATATAGTTGGAAAA
>CAIGRB010153046.1:0-24340 GCA_903798255.1 Fraxinus quadrangulata | reverse complement strand
TTGGAGGTGTAAGAAACAGAATGTGGTCTCACTATCCAGTGCCGAGGCGGAGTATCGAGCATTACATCATGCAACTACCGAGCTTACATGGTTAAAACTCCTCCTTAGTGAACTTGGGTTTGGTCCGGACAAGCCTATGTTACTTTTCTGTGACAACACTGCTGCCATCAAAATTGCAAACAATCCTGTGCAGCATGATAGAACAAAGCATGTTGAACTTGATAAGAACTACATCAAAGATAATCTTGATTCCAAGAATATAGAGGTTCCATACATCAAGAGGGGGGAACAACTGGCTGATATAATGACACACGGAGTTGCTAGTGGACCTTTCTATACAATGCTATCCAAGTTGGGCATGCGTGATATCTATGCACCAATTTGAGGGGGAGAGTTGAAATATATTCCAACTTGTAATCTTTGTAAATGTTAGGGACTAATATGCATACTTCATTTCTATCCTTGTATATAGTTGGAAAATTATCAATTAATATCAAGTTTTTCATCTTCAAACTTCTCGACTCTCAAGGTTGCAAGTTTACATTTTGACTCGGGGAAACAAAATGTTGAGATAATCTGTTCCTGCTCAGTACACCAAAATCAAATTTATTTCCATGGTAGCTTATCATGTCTTGCAATGTCTGATATGTTAATGGCCTGCTTTTAGTTGTATTTTGCTTAGTCGGCAAGAGAAGCATATTCTGGCATTCTGTGTTACCTGCTACAATATTAAAGTAAACTACTATATGATTTCTACAAAACCAGCATCGTTATGTAGGCTGAGAGTTGGAGACATTTACATGTACAAAGTATATCTAAGATGAGAATGCTGAGACAAATTTGTGGTAAAAAAAAAAATGAGATAGGATAAGAAATGAGAATATAGAGGAGAGGTAGTCAAGGACATGTCCATTGAGCATAAAGTACTGATTGAAATAGATTGACCATATTCAGCGACGGCTACTAAACTCACTAATTTGAAAAGAAATGCAACTAATATTAATTGTAAACTTGGACAAATAGATAGGCCAAAATTCAAGCGGAATGAAGCGATTAAAAATTTGAGCAAATATGATTTTAACTTTGAAGAGGGACTTGGACACTGCGGAGTAAGAAGAGGATCAATGTAGCTGCCCTTGGATAATGACATAATATTAGGTTCAGTTGCCATGCATCTTCCACGAAACTTCTATTCACAGATAGCAACTGATGAGAAAAATTTTCAATTGGTTGTAGTGATGAACAAGTCATTGTAAGGCCGTAAAATAGTCCCTAAAACAAGAACTGTCCATGTCATTCCTTTACAATGGCAAACAACCAAAGCACCAAAAACTCCCAGAGGCACAGTGCAACATCTGCAAAGAACTTGGTCACAGGACTCTAACTGCTCTTCTTACTACATGACATTTACATAGTCAACACTCAGATCCGGCCTGAAGAAAACTCTTTCGTTCGCCTAAGGCTCGGTGTCCTAATGGAGTGAGTGGCTTTTGGTGATAAAAATATTATAATAGCCTCAGCCAACACTAAACAAAAGTGAAATGAAATAATGAAGTTGGAAGGTAAAGATGAGAGCTATTACACATTGTCCTGTCTTGCTTAGTACAGGCAGAAAGTTGTTCAAGAATCCTAGTGATTTTAGAAATAATTTGTTTTTGGGTTATCCAAATTGGTTTGTGTGTTAATCATTTGCTTGTCCTCGTTGTTCACAAACATCCTTCATTAATTAATTCATTTTATTGTATTCGATATTAGAACTATTTTGGTTAGTTTTAGGAGTACATAGGTAGAAGAGCTTATAATATTCTCTAGCTAGTATTCATCATTTTAATGCAATTTCTTCCTGCACTTCCCCCAAAAATATGGATGATCCAAAAAGCATCATAATATAAAAAATAAGGTTTTAAAATCACTAGAAACTTGACTTTCGGAATCACATATTTAGTAATGCGTTCTAGCAAACAATATTACCCTGAGACAAACGTGAATATCATGAATGTGTAACGAAGTACATCAACTAAAAAGGTACTGTTTTCTAGTTCAACAGCCCTCCCCCCACCTCCCCCACTCTCCAGGAGGGGAAAAAAAAAATAAAGAACAAAGAGAAAATGATAATAAGAATTTTCATGCAATATATTACATGGAGATCCTCACCGAATATGCTAAATATTCCTTCCTTATTCTGGTTTATCATGTCTGTTCCCCTTTTCTCAGAAAGCAGATACTCGTTCAACCCACGTGACAGGAAAACTTGATATCCTAATATATGAAATAAGAGTTCAAACATTAACAACTAAGAAATCCAAACAATATATGCAATTAGGAACTGAAAAAGGAAAATTGTATTGCTTACCTATAAGGATAAGGGAACCTAGAATTCCACAATGATTTGGAGCAACATTAACTATGGATGTCAGAATAGACACAGCAGCAAGAGTGAAAAAGAAATTCCAATGGACTCCATATTCACCAACATGAACCTATGAGAAAAAAAGATGAAGAACCTAAATATTTTAAGGATAAGAATAGCAGGGTAATATAATCCCTTGCAGAAGCAAGAGATGAAGAGCAAAGATCATGGCCAACAATAAAAAAGGATGAGAAGATATGACAGGAAAATGCAGAAAGGAGCAAATCTATAAGGAACATCTTTTTTCCCTTGAAACTAATAAAGCATAGGTAAAGTTGCATAGGTTATATTGGACTCTCACTAGAAACTGCCATCAAGCACAGGCGGACCATGTTTAACTTAACCGGCTCTTTATATCTGTCCAAAAACCTTAATTCCCTTGATTAACTAAATTGAAACCAGCAAGTATTAAATTTAACTACTTTCCTGTAAAACATATGCCTACAATTTCGTTACTTAATTCCTTTACTCATCTAAAAAGGAATTACACGCAATTTCATTATTACTTCATTCTTCTCTTCTTTAACCCAACACCATTTACTTTCAAGAAAGAGACGTAAAATTTTAAAATTAAGCATCCTGGTCAGCACCGGCGTTGTTTGGTGCTCAACCGAAAAAAGGGCAGGAAAGAAGTCAATTTAAAGAGATTGTGAACAAAAACAATTGATCAAGAAGTTTGTCAACTTTCGCATGAAAGATGGTAAAAAAACAAGCATTCATTTTTATTCATATTATTGTTAACAGTTCCTTTTTATATTAAACCCTTAATTCTCAATTAGTTTAACAGCTTTTCAACTTTTCTAAGCAAATATTTAAATATTATCAATTTAATATATAAATAGTACTTTTAAATTTTGCATGCATGCATGCGTAACCAGCGTCCTAAGATTGCCAGTGCACAAATGTAGAAGCATAGAGCTAATCTATGTTCTACAAAAGGAAGATTAAGATACTCATATCCTACCTGATAATCCACGCTTCTTGTGCAAATAAGTCGAGCAAATCCTAAAAAAATTAAAGGACTTGTCGAACAGAGTGCATTTCTCAATGTCCTGGAAAATATGGACAAACAAGAATTTAAAACTACTTCAAAAGATAAATGAAGTGAAACCATAGACTAAGCTCTTGTTTGGGAATAGATCATAATCAGTTTAAATTACAAATAGAAAGAAACGAATGGTGGATAAGTGGGTAGTGCTTGTGAGTCCCACGAAATGTGTGAATAAAAAGTACGTTTGACCAATTTTGTTTATAAATAAAATAGGTGCCAAAAAAGGCTAGATAAGATGGTAATTAACAAACTGGAATCATCTGCAAACAACATGGGTCCAATTCTTCCAGAAATCAATGCCACGGAATGAGGCAAGAACATAGGCAGCAATCCTCAAAAAAAAAGAAAAATTAGCTTAGAGTTGAAAGAAATTCTATGACTTCAAACTATTATAATCCATTTGGATCCTGGATTCCAGAGAAAAAAACTATAAATAAAAAGATCTTTTGTGGTTGCTTGATTCCAGAGAAAAACCATACATACATACTTGTAAAAGTCAATTTATACATTTATTTCATTTTCACAAGTTCAACTATATTCGAGAAACTTTTATAGTTGATTTTAGGTGGGAAAAAAAAAGGAAAAATCACAATGTTTCGGATTGGGTACGTGAATTAAATATCTGGTTCATTAAACATCCAAATTTTTGACAAAATGGCTACGATATATTCTGTCTTTCAACCTTAGCGGTAAAATTATATCTATTATAATTAAAATAGCTCAAAATGCTTATTCAACTTCTTTAAAAAATTGAATAAATTAAACATCTTTGAGATACTTTTTAGATTTATGATCACATTAGAATACAAGTAATGCATTCCCTGTCTGAGTATCAAGTATCCAATATACAGGTGATTCGTGCAGTTCATAGAGTGGGATACTCTCTAATTCTAACAATCCAAACAGAGTCTTCAATTGTGAAGAATCTTCCATAAACATGTTGTCAAAAATTTTACTTTGAAGGAGTTCAATGCTTTTATGACGTATAATTTACAATATCCCAAGCAAGATGCTGCAAGATTTACCAATAGAAGCTTGCAATAATAAGTATAACATCAATATCGCTCACAAGCAGGCACAAAGGTAAGGAAGAATGAGAAAAATATGGTCACCAGGAGGAGAGGGGAGAATGAATACTTTTCTTGCACTTCTTAGACATCTACCAAAACTTCAATTTTCATGGTGTGTCCTCTGAAGCAATGAAATTGAGGCTCTTCAAACATGTAATATGCATGACCTCAAAGATTTTTCTTTGAAGCCAAGAAGTCACATATTATTGAGACATTTACGAACCATGAGCCTCTATAGATTCAAATTTCAAATTCCACTTTAATGTACAAGTGTACATGTAGACAAGAAGCATGAGAAGAGCCACATAGCACTGCCTAACATAAGAGGCTGAGCCATCTGTCATATTCTTGAGAAATGGGTCAAATGAAAAGATAAAACGCATAGAACCACTTACATGTTTGAGATGCCACGTGCCTGACGTGAAACCAAGGAATTCACTAGTACAAATGAACCTACCCCAAGATCCATCTGATGTGATCACAAGTCAAAGGACAGATGTAATTAGTGCATACAGATATTTTCCAATCAATAATCCAACACTAGTACCTTCTAGATTCATCGGTTTTTAATTAATTCAGCAGAACCATATCGAAGTAACCATGTCCAATTGAACAAGAATTGGACCAGCAGTTGGACGAAAGTACTTTATGTAAATAGAGTCCAAGAATCACATGGAAAATTTTAGCACAAGTTACAAACAAAAATTACTACGACAAATATTGTAGAATATTTTTGAAAAATCCAAAAAGCACACGACGAGAAAATTTAGAGTATAAGAATTTATTCTTTTTGGGGAGGAGGGGAAGAAGGAAGCAAGACGTGCTATCCAAGAAATGGAACTAGGTAGAAACAAAAGAAATCTCTATTAGGCGTATCAAGATTATTAAAGGCATGTATGATGTAGTACTCAAAAGTGTGAGATGTAGTGGATCGAGATCTCCCTTTCATTGTAGGCTTATACTAAAGTTTTGTTTTAAGCCCTTATATTTTCACACTAATCATGGAGAAGCTGACTTACAGGATATATTCAAGATGAGGTCCATCTGGGGTGTGTTAATTGCTAATGATCTAGTTTTAGCGATATGATTAAGAAGGGTTTAATCGTAAATTAGAACTTGGAATAGTACTGGAATCTGTAGGTCTCTTGAGTTGCTAAAAATTTAGTAGTTTTAGAAAACAATGAACTGAACGAAGTGGTGAGAGGACTTACGTAGCCAACCCAACTCTATTTGGAACGAAGCTTAGTTTGTTGTTGTCGGTATGACAAACTCATAATCAACCATTAGCTCTGATTCTCTAATGCTCAATAGTTGCCACCGACTCATAATCAAACATTATTTCTGATCTTGTCTTTGAGGAATAGTTTGTTCATTTGTTTAAGTTTACAAAAATCAAAAGACTTGCTCGTTGATAAATGGTTTTGACTTCTATGTCCATAAGGACCAACATTTAAACATTGTTCAACAGTGCATACTAATATCTCCACTATTCAAGAAGTCGTGCTCTTGTTGCCCTAACAAAAATGATGATCACGACCATTTATAGAAACTAACCCATGTAATAACCTAGACAGGCTGGCAACGCAGTCTTTGATTTCAATGAATTGTGTATAAGCTTGGTAAAACATATTTCTCTTGAGGTGGCACCACCTCTGAGACCATCCAAAAGTGTCCCAAGCAAAATTAGAGAATGATAATAGAGTGAACTCCTACTTATGCCAAAAATGAATGAACAAATATAAACATATCCATAAATACATGAAGAAGAAGATATAGGCTTTAGTAAATCAGCATCTAGACTCTTACCAAACCAGTGCCATAGGTCTCTGTTTTAGCATATCTTCTAGGAAATATCTTGAAATCAACAGCCAGAATACAAAAGCATGTCACAAGCATCTGCAGCAATCGTCCTTATAGCCAAAATAAAAAAATTCAAGGAACATATAATCCAAACAAGAAATATCGTGTGCTGAGCGCACATCTGACCACATACCATAGAAACTCTGTACGAGGAGATATTTGCCCTAATTGAGTCCATGTTGCGTTCCTGAAGAAAAGAAGATCCATTTCTGTTTGGAATACTATATTAATTCCAGTTATATGCATTACTAAATTCACTTTTTTCAGATTTCTAATTGAAAGAAGGAAAAATAAAAATAAAAACAAAAAAATTATCTGACAATTTACCTTTTAACTGCTATCATGAAAAGGAGAAGCAAAATCATAGAAATTGCAGTTATATATGTCCATTCTGCCAGAACCTGTCATTGACTAATCAAATTAGATCAACTACATTCATTACACAAAACCCAGCTTCTTTTATGGAAACACTGCCAGTAAAGTTACGTACAACTTTCTTCTGTATTCACCAATATCAATTTTAGATATTTGATATTGTGTTGTACGTTGAAAAGCAATCTGTAAAATTATGCAACTTAATAATATTCCTGGTCATGTAAGAAGCAATTTTTACCCTGCCAATGCACGGTACAGATTCCCACATATAATAAAATTAAAAACCCATTTTGGAAAGTAACAGTATCCAAGTATACGAATATGCTTTCCTTAATCATATAAGTTATGCATTATTCTCAGCCATGTTTTGAAAAGCAATTTATGAGACTTGACTCTAAGATCACCTCGAGACAATAAAGAGAACCATTCGTCTTCTTAGGCATACGACCTACATGACGAGGCTTTGCCTCAAGGATCGCCCGGAGATAGTTTAAATGCACTATCATTGAGCCATATGTTTTACAAAAAAATTGACTAAAGCTAGGAAAGAAAGGATTTCATTTTACTAACATATTGGCAGTTCAAGTTTTTTTTTGTATGTTACCACCAGCCCTCACCCCTAAACCAAGCTAGCCATCCCTGAATTTAGGTCTAGATTTTGGTAAATTATTTTCCTTCTCTAAACACTATTTCTATTTACTAATTCTTATATTTTTGGACAGCCATTGCTTATTCACGGCCTTCCACATGCTGAACTTTTTTATTTTTTTGGGAAGAAATTTTGTGGTTAGCAGAGAGCAAATGAAAAAAGGTCCTACTTAACATTTGGTTAAGTAGTCTGGTTAATTGGTAATTTTAGTAGACCATTGTATGTATTTGTAAAATAACTTGTTCATATTCTCCAATCGCAGATCGATGGACCCAACTCAATGCCAATTATTAGACCTGAATTGGAGTCCATTTGACCAGATCGGGGGCGCCTTTCTGACCAGGATGGGGATTGATTCGACTCGACCAGTTCACCAATCTTGCTGACTGACTGTTCACTAAAATGAAGTCATCTAAAGCATTTTATACAGTATCAAGGCCTTTTAAACTAAAAATTAAAGTAAGGCTATTTTTCACCATGCACATTAAAAGAATGCCATTTACTTCGCCATTTTCTTTCTATCATTTACTTCTGAACATTCTCAACCCTACAGAACTCTATTAGATTCTTACAAGGACCGGCAGTTGTAGAGATATCTATAGTTATAAAACAAAAACAATAATACATGAAAGGTTTGCACCTATTGCTTGGATCTTTCTCCTGGCATAACCTTCACCTTCCACCCCTAAAAATACTGATCCAGCAAATCTTCCACTTCTGTCTTTAGAAGTCTTTCTAGAAATAGTTCTCCATACAATGTCCTATTACTATCTCTATGACCAATGCAACCCCCCTCCCCCAACCCCACACACACCCAAAAAAAAAAAAAAATCCGACACACACCCCTTGATACCTCATTTTGCAAAAATGTGAAGGCAAAAAGCATGAAAATCCTCACTCAAAAATCTATACTCATAGCAGGCAAAATTCCAAAAAGGAGCCTCATTCCTCTTCCTAAACAGATTAAGCTATGTACTTGACTACAAAGATTTTGCGCAAATTGAGAATACTTACAGTCAAAAATAAGATGTATGGAACAACAATGCAGGTAGAATCAACAACCAGTGCTGCAATGTACGCTCTCAAATTCTTATTACAATCGGCAGCAGCATCATTTTTCTTAATGCGGCCTGATAAAACAAAACAGCATGATAAACTTGGCTCAAAAACTCTGACGAGCCAGAATTGATTTTACGATAACATGAAAACTGGCATAGTATAATATCACTTTTACTTCAATAGTATCATAGTAATAATCCATCAAAATTACATTAAACTAAACGTTTATAGATTTTTATTTAAATTTATTACCGGTAGTGTCATAATTGAAGCCGATGCAACGCCGTATTAGAATCAGAACCTGATTTTACGAACACACAGCAGCATCCCAGAATTAACGATTAAGAGTACAGAAACCAAAAATTAAAACCCAAAAAGAAAAAAAGAATACGGTTTGGTACTCACAGAGAGAGTCGTGAGTAGAAGGGAGATTTCGAGCTTGGAAGATCCTGTTAAGTTGCTCACAAATCTGAAATCACGTTTTGTTTTCCATCGATAAAACATAATAATAAATCAGAAAAGAAGCAACCTTTAAAATTTTTAAAAAAATGAATAAATATGCAGATTTTGTTAGCGCATACTGTTCTTTGAGATTTTTGCTGGGATTGAAGGACCTAACGGTTGAGTCCATGGATTACTCCGAAATGCTTCGAAATGCAACAAGATTTTGGTGTATGATTTGCAGGAGACTGCAGTTCTCCTACGGTTTTATGAGCTTGATAATTTTAGGCAAAGCGACTGCTTACTGATCTCACTGACAGAAGATCTGCTAAGTCAACTTTGGGCCACGGTTGGGTAGCCCAACCTGTGTTTTATGACGTTTTCAACCCGAATAAGGCATCGATCCGATCAAGTACCGGGTCCTCGATTCAGTGGTTAGTTGAACCTCACTGCCAAGCACATATTTAAATAAAAGAATATTTTAATAACAAAAATATAACCCTAAAGTCTAGGACATTTTTAGAATCGACGCCTTTCTAGAATCGTTTTTGTATTAATCTCTTATTTAACGTTTTCATCGACATCTTATGCATTTTAGTTGTAGCGACTAGCTTTAACGTAAAATTTGTTGAGCAACTTCTTGCGACGGCGTGATTGTGAAATGCTAAAAATATGTGATAACTTTATCATAAGTTAATGGTTCATGATCCATTCCAATGCTCTAGTCCGTTAACTTTTCTAAGTGAGAATCCAAAAAAACTCGGTAATCTAAAATAATTTTTTTTATACGTTTCAAAACATTCTTAAAATTCTATTGGCAACATCTATGAAAACATTACCATTTCTTACATTTGTGACTTGTTTTGTTAGATTGCTGATAAAAGTACGAATCAGATCAAATGTGGCCAAATCCTCGTGACACCGAATAAATTTTCATTTCTAGGCTGAGGAATAGAAAAAGCACAAACATGACATTAGATTTATCCCAAACTCTTATATTAAGTGGTTCTTCAACGTAAAAGACAAGTAGAAGAGACATTTGGGGAAATTTGTTAATTTCTTAAGGACGAGGTAAATATAATATAATATTAAAATTTGTATTCTTGAAACTTGCGTATACAGGAATTGGTTTGTCATTGGGACAGGAAAATGAAAATCTTCCCATCTAACCCTTAAAGTTAGTAAGATATTGATTCAATCCTCACCATTTCCTTCAAGCCAGTGAGTATCCCTTAAAGTCGGCGATGATTGATTCCTCACCGACCTCTTAGAGCGAGTCAACGACACACAGTCAGTGAAGAACACTGGAAGTCAGTGTATATATATTGAATAATATCGATAAATCTAGAAAAATTACTTGAAAGGAAAGAACATACATATATATTTCTTTCTATATTACATAATACTAAAAATTATTATTATTATTGTATAGGCTTGGTTGCTAATTAAAATAAATAATTTGCTTACCATTTGTTATACTTGGGCACTTGTTTTGTTAGGTTGCTTATATAAAGAAAGAATTAGATTAAATGTGGCATAATCTTTGTAACGGAGAACAAACTTTCATTTATAGATGGAAGGATGGAAAAGGCATAACGCTCTCCTTTTGAACAGATCACTTGTTTCTTTTCTCGTCATATACATTACATAACATGTTTCTTATATAAGATAACATTAATTTTTAGCTTGTCTAGATTATAACATACAAACATGTTGAACTTGTTTACAACAATACACACTATATTGATTACATTTATATCGCGCGTACACGTATATTTATACGTACACATAAGATATAATTAATATTTTTGACCTTAAGAGTACCGTAAACCTATCTGCCAACAAATTCAAGTCAGCTCACCGACCGCCTATATGTATCCTTACACTATGGACATGCATTAGAATACTCAGTCATCGTCGAGGATTTAATGAATATGATTATTCGTAGCAAATGTGGTGATGAACTAGTAACCTTGGTTCAAGTGGACATCCGACCTGGCTCCAACTCAAGCTACCTCAAGCGGTGATCTGAGTTTGTGCTTAAGGGCATGTGACAATTTAAAGAGAATTGAATAGTTTTCATTGATGTCTAACTATGTGATGAAAACTTGAGGATCGATTTGCTTATTTTAAAAGTATGGACTAACTTGTTAATTGAGACAATGATCCAATTATTCCATTTGTTTTTGAATTCAAGACGCTTTCGTACGTGTGCCACATATTTATTTTCTAATCAAAGCAATAGTACACGTATAATTTTTCTTTATAGAGAGACGTGTTTTCATGACCTTTTATCTTTTAATTAAAAATATCACGTTAGATTGCATTTAGAACTTAAATAGTTAGATATATAACAAGTAATTTGTTTATATTTTGTATTGAACTATACCAATTTATTTGTAGTAAACTTGTCAAAAAGAATAAATTTATAATCATTGTATTCCTCCTTAGGTTCCAAGCCTTTAAATTGTAACAACCACGTCCCAAAACAATGTGTGCATTTTCTTTTTTCTTATTATTAGATTTAAATTATTCTTTGTAGTTGTTTATCTTGTTATTTGATAACGTCTTGTACATCAATCATAATCCCAATCAATGCAGATATATAAATTGATTTTCGTTTGGCTCGAATAGAAAAAAATAAAAATTTCGAACAATAACGTGGTTTTAAAATAAATCAACAAAAATGATCTAATTATGAGAAAATTAGGAAAATTGACTATACATGAATTTAACCCCTTTATCATTACTCATCATGTGAACAAGGTTCATAAATTGGTTAATAATTTTGTTGGTTAAAATTAGTGCATAGATTATATTTTGTTTAAATTTATCGTGCAAACTGAGAGTTCGCTAGTTGCGTTAGATTGATCTATATTATAAGTTAGTTCGACCTTATGTGCGGAATTACGTTAATTAAAGCAACAAGTCACTTTTAATTACTTTCTAGATGGTTAAGCATACAATTCAATTTCTCTAAATTGAATTACCACAGTTATAATATTTAGAAAGTATTAAATAACACAAAATTTGATGACGGAGAAACCCAATTGAGTAAAAATTTCGGAATCAGATAAGTTACCTAAACTATAAACAATGTGAGTTACGGTTTAATGAAAATAATATTATGTGGATAGTAGTTTTATGATAGATTATTCATTGGCTCAAGAAAGTCTAAAGATTACTATCTCATTTTCATAATCAACAAGTCGTCCTTTATTTTAAAGAGTCAAATCTTAAAATTAAACTCTTGTGAGTCCTTTTTGGGGAAAAAAATATAGTTTAGAATAACGATTTTTTGGAGAACGTAGGTTTAAAAAAAGAATTTTTTTATTTACGTATAAAATTATTTTATTGAAAATATGTAACTAAAATTAAGTTCTAAAAAAATATGATTAAAAACGAGGCCCAAACAAGGACTAAGTTTCAATAAACTATTTATTTAAACTCTTTTTTTTAAAAAAAAAAAAATAAAGAGTTTGGAGAGTCCAACTCACCCTCAAGTATCAATGTTGCACTACTTAAATATTCATATTATTTTAAATATTTTTGCCATTTGACATCTAAGAAAATATAAATAATTGAAAAATAAGGGTAAAATAATAAATCATCGTAAAAAATTAAAAAATATTGGAGAACATAAAAATTTTTACTCTTCATATTTGAGCCCCATTTATGTAAGAAAAAATGTGTTTTTGAATAGTGATTTTGTTAGATAGTTTGTAGTTAAAAAATAAGGAAATTTTTTTCGATTTACGTGTAAAAAATTTATGAAAGAATGTGCATTTGAAAATGAGTTTTGAAAAAATAGAGATCAAATATAAGCTTAGCCCTTATTTGATGGACATTATTTTAAGAAAATAGAGTTTTGAATAGTAATTTTTTTAAGAAGGTGTGATTAAAAATTATGAAATTTTTTTAAATTTATGTATAAAATATTTTATTATATATTTTTATGGGTAAAAACAAACATTAGAATTAATCGATGTCCGCGTTGCCGATAGATAGCCGTTACTATTTGGTGGACCCCATTTTTTTCCAATCCAAACTTGTCTCTTCTCTGATTAGATTCCCTTGAAGAAATCAGTTGCCATTATTGAACTTCTAAGTTTGCAATAATAATTTCATTGAGCAACCAACGTATGGGGTTGGTACCATTAATTTGGGGTCCCATTTTCACAGTTATTGATATTACTTCCAAGAAAAATATTTCAAAAGTTTGGACTAATTAGCACAAAACGTCCATACATTTGGAGTTGATTTTGAAAACCGTTCATGCTTTTCATTTTTTGACATTTATGCCTTTATCTATCACTTTTCATGCACTAAACGTCATTTTCACAATATTTTGACCATTTTATCCTCCATTCAAATAAAACAAAATAAAAGAAAAATTAAAGAATTAATTACAGTCATGCTCCCAAAATTTTTTAAAAGTGCAAATTAGTCCAAAATCCTTATTAAAATATTAAAAAAATTTCTCTCTCTCTCTCTCCTCTCTCTCTCTCTCCATACGGCCGCCCTCCATCGCAGTCTAAATCGTCGAAAAATACTTCTTTCACCGTCGGTGAATTTAACCCACACAAATATGTGAGCATTTTTCGACGATTTAGGCGGTGGTGGGCGACGGCAGTAGAGAGAGAGATTTTTTTAAAAAAATATTTTAATAAGGATTTTGGACTAATTTGTATTTTTTAAAAAAATTGAGAGCATGACTACAATTAATTCTTTAGTTTTTCTTTTCTTTTTTTTTTGTTTTATTTAAATGGAGGGTAAAATGATCAAAATATTGTGAAAAGAACGTTCAACGTACGAAAAGTGATAGATAAGGGTATAAATGCCAAAAAATAAAAGATAGGAATGATTTCTAAAATTAACCTAAAAAATAGAGACGTTTTGTGCTAATTAGCCGTTTATTTGTCATTTCGCAGAACCTCACTTGTTTGTTTCGACTATTATAATTTTTTTTTTCAAAAAAACTCTTCACTGTTTCGCCATTTTTATCTGTTCTAGAATCTGGGAATCAGTGGGTTAAATCATACAAAATGGGTTGGAGGGATATGATCTCTTTCTGTCCTACTCCGAATTTCCGGAATATGTTCCAGGTTTGTTTATATCTATTTCTTTTAGTATTTTTGTTTTGTACGTTTATTATAATAAACAACCAAATCCTGTCAAGAATGTCTTTTTGTTCAGAACTGGTTTTTTTAATTTTTTTTTTTTTGGAAATTTGGGTTTTTAAAGTGTATTTCATGCTTATAGCTTGGATCATTTTGGTGCAATTTGTTTTGTTTGGTTTATTCAATTATAAAGAACAATTCTTCTCAATTTATGTAATCCTGTTGCACCAAATCTTGAAGTTGCTTGCTTTTTTATTGGGAAACGAATATAATCTGGTGGTTTGTAATATTGAGTCATGGGATCCATCTTAAAAGTTCAAACACGAATAACCAAGCCCTTATTTGTTGGTTCTTTAGCCTATGTGGGATTTATCCATTAACGCCTAAATTTATGGGTGAATTGGGTTGGTGAGAAAATTGACTGCCACCGCATGACCATGTGGTTTGCCTTTGATGGTAGGATTTCAGGTGGTCAATGCAAGTGGATCTCTTGTCAATGTTTTTATTATTTCAACCATATACCAACAAGCAGCTCTGATCTGCATCAGATTGGAAATGTGATGAAGATATTTTAATTCGATTTATTTTGAAGCTCAAACTGATTTCAGGGAGGCTGTAGAACATTTATCTTGAATATCCAGGTGATAGTTTTTCAAGTTTTATGAAATATTAATGGTTAGCCTACTGACTAATATGAAAAATCTCGTGGTTAAGCAAATTTTCTTTAATTAATTAACGATTTCATGTCCATAAAGAGAGAGCCACTAATTGTGTGAATTGTCGTAGTTTCTTTTGCTATCTGTGTAAGTTAAAAACATGACAATTTGCTTCAGATTACGCTTTAATAGTTTTACTTTTTGGTGAGAGGGCTTTCATATCTTTTAGCTTTAACTGCCAAATAGTTTTCGGATATAAAGTTGTGTGTCCTTTCCACAAATTAAGGGTAGGTTTGGTATCTAGTATTGATTAAGACTGGACGGAATAACTGATAAGATTTTAGTTTCTTTTCCTTTACTAAGATTATTAATACCGTCCAGCTTACCAAATAAGCCGTAAATGTTATAGTTAGTAATTTCTATTTCCCAGAAAGGATTTCTGATTTCACTGCTATTAACTAGTTCTGATCCTTAACACGTCATTTTAATCCAAATTTTCTTGCTAATGGCATGTTTTAAAATAGTAGCTAGATTAGCATGAGATTTTATGTTTTTCAAAAATGTTAAAATATGTAAATAATAACGATAAATTCTGCAGAAAGATGTTTCGCTTTCATTAGTTGGTTCACACTTGAGTCGAACTTCATTTCAATTTGCATTCTCAACTTGAATTGCAACTCAAATAATATTGGTACACTGCATGTTCTATCAAACAGGGTAGACGAGATGGGGCAGAGCTTGGATGCGGACACACCATTAAGTCTCATGGAGCCGAACTTGCAAGGACTCACAAGTACGACTGGCTTATACTGTTACTGCTGCTTGTGATAGAGATCATTCTTTATGTAATTCACCCATTTCACCGTTTTGTTGGAGTGAACATGATGACTGATCTTAAATATCCCATGAAAGACAACACTGTGCCGGTGTGGGCTGTTCCAGTGAGTCCCGACGTCTGCAAAAACCACTTTGTTCTTTTGAGCTTTTAAATACTTTCTGAAAATTAAATTAACTGCTCATTTTCAAATTGTGAGTTACGGTAAGATTTTAGCAATTATGTATTTGATGTCTTGTTATATTGTACAATATAACTTCAAATAATCTATTATTAATAGGTGGTATGAAGCATATTGCTAAAAGTAATCAAAGTATTCCAGCCTTTTATATGTATCGTTATTGTTGAGGGTATGCTGTTTGTCACAAAGTGGAAATAACACTATTCTCTTTTGATCAGCTGTATGCAGTTTTGCTACCAATTGCCATTTTTCTTCTCTTCTACATTCGAAGAAAAGATGTCTATGATCTGCACCATAGTATACTAGGTAATATCATTTCCATGCCGTCTGTAAATTTTTTAGAATCCCTCTTGCTGGTACCTATATACAATAAACTAAAATTAGGATTTCTGCTTTTTTACTTTAGCAAGCAAGTGGTCAGATTGGCTCATCACTTCTGCTCATAATTGAAATGCAGGACTTTTATTTGCTGTGCTAATTACCGCGGTCCTCACAGATGCAATAAAAGATGCAGTTGGCCGACCTAGGCCTGACTTTTTCTGGCGTTGCTTTCCTGATGGGAAAGATGTATGTTATCTATATTTCTAAATTACTCAATCACTGGTGTTTCAAATGCCTCTATAATCAGAAGATCATATGCTATGCAATTGTATTTTGTTCAAAACATTTGACAAAATGAGTCTCTGTGTTACATAACAATGAACACAAAATCGGTCATAATGTAGTTAATCAACCAAGCTTCTTATAATCCCATTTACTTCATTAGGAGTACGATCGTTGGGGCAATGTGGTATGCCACGGGAAAGAGAGTGATATAAAGGAAGGACACAAGAGTTTTCCTAGTGGTCATACTTCATGTAAGTAGTGCTTCTTGCTTTATGCTTGAACTTTCACTTTTGCTAGATGCACAAAATGTGAGAAAATGTTCATAATTGCAAAGATTATCTTTGCCTTTTTCGAGCGACAAACTATTCGTATATTTACAAAATATGAATCTGTAATGTTTAAGTAGAACGATAATTCTGCATCTACTTTGTAAATATTTACCAAGTGTGAGAAAAATGTTCATAATTGCAAAGATTATCTTTGTCTTTTCGAGCGACAAGCTATTCATATATTTACAAAGTATGATTCTGTAATGTCTAAGTAGATCGATAATTCTACATCTAATCTTCAATTTTGTTGCACACGTCGTGAACTTTTCATGTATGATTCCTCTAACATTTTTTTCTCGAAAAATAACATAAAGTAAATCCATCAACAATATGAGAATATAAAACTATTTTCTTTATTTTAGGTTGTCACCAATGTTTGTGAACATTCTTCATCTAACAATATTTAGGATGTTTTGCAGGGTCATTTGCAGGCCTTGGGTTTCTGTCACTGTACTTATCAGGAAAAATTAAAGCATTTGACCGCAGGGGGCATGTTGCAAAATTATGCATTGTTTTCTTTCCTATTCTTTCTGCATGTCTAGTTGGTGTTTCTCGTGTGGATGATTATTGGCATCATTGGCAAGACGTGTTTGCCGGTGGTCTTCTAGGTGTGTGATCTCCTCCTATTCAGCGCTGATGGTTAATAATTGTCCTGGTTAAAACTCATGTTTTCATGTGAGTTACATCTGAATACACTTTCAGGTCTCGTGGTGGCTACATTTTGCTACCTGCAGTTTTTCCAACCTCCATACCACACTGAAGGTAGGAGTATCTTCATTTGCATTAATTTTTCTTTATACATCGTTTCATTTGCATATATATGCATAAATGAAAATGCTGGCGTCATTTCTATGTCAGAGTCAGGTTTCAACGCTTTACGTCACTGCTTGCAAAAACATAAAACGAATTTTTTCCTGTGTGTTTTACCATATTAAGTTTGTTCTTTCATGAGACTCTGCTGTTTCCGTACCTCTCTCCTTATTCCACCACTTTAAGTTTGTTCTTTAAGAAGAATTCCTACCAGCAGACTGCCCTATACTTAGGGACTCGGTTAGATTTGCAAAGCCTCCTGTTTTGGTGTACGTATGTCACCTTGTAGGCATTAAAAGAAACTCAGTGAAAGGAAGACAGATTCGTCAAGTCATTCAGGTGCTTAATTGGTTAAGTGTTGATGGCAGGATGGGGTCCTTATGCATATTTCCGAGCACTGGAGCAAATCAATAGTTCCAACTCGCAGCCTGTAAATGTTGTTGGCATGGCAGTGCGAGGAGTGAATCAACAAAACAGCAATGTAGATGATCAGATTTTGAGCGTAACATATGATGCCATGGAGTCTGGTAAAAGGTAGATTAGAAATAGTAGTCTTCTTGATCATCTTACCTACATCTGTCCTGTATTTATCTCCACTACCTTGCAGTAACAAATTTTCATTTTATGGTATTGTTGATACTTCCTGTGGGAAATTAACACAATTTGGTAGGCTGATTTTCACTTTCAATCTAGAAGAAGAGAAGAATTACTTCTCTTCACGCTACTCTACTCTAGAATTTCAAGAACTGTAAAACTTTGAACCTTTCTAATTATAAATAATTAAACTAAAATTGGGTTCAAGAATTCATAGTTGGCGTCAAGAATTTATCTAAGTCTCATGATAATGCAAAGCAATAAAAAGAAAAGAAAATGTTGTTAACAAGAAGAAATTTTTCGCAAGTCTCACAAGCCATTTAAAGTGTTATTCAAGTTTTGTGAAGTGGTTGCACTTCAATTTTGTCCTTTAATTTTTTCAGTTAATGTACCACTTTTTTTTTTTCCTTTTCTTCGATACGATTGATATATATGAGGTATGTCACCATTTAAACAATGTAACTAAGGTCACCATCATATCTTCAATGAGAGAAAATGACTAAAGATAGTTTTTTCTTTTTCAATGCTTTGCAAAAGCACGACCACGTGAACGTCAAAAAGATCTTTAATATGTAGACTTGTTTTCAACGATCGTCATAATCATAAACGATTAAAGCATATTGTTTACAGAACATCACAACACATCAGATATTGGATCAACAGTAAGCCATGACTTTAAACATTGAAGCAAAAAATATATTTAAGTTAGAAGCAACTGCTGATAATGCTTTCAACAAGCCAGGCTCCCAAAAAAACTCATCTAAATTGCATCTGTACCGCGTCTAATGAGAAAAGAAAAGGAAAAAAATAGGCAATTTCTCTACACGAATCAATTTGTAACATCTAACCTAAAAGAGCAAACATTTACTGTTAAAACTTTGGTGGGCATTTACAAGAAGGTTGGGTACCCAGAAAATATGGAGGATTAATCGGAAGAACGCCAAAGGTAGAATTATGAACTTATTGGCGCTTCCTCCTCGTTGATCTGTGCAATTGCCATGACCATGTAGCCAAGAATACCACAAGTCCAATCCCAACACTCTGGGCAAAATATAAATTCTATTTGAGGAACCTTGGCTTTATGTATTCGAATTTGCTATGAATACATAGGGGTGTCATAAGGGTTGACATAATTGCAAAATGGCACCCCCTATTGAGGGGGCGGTTGCGGGCCCAGTCGCTCCTCCAATAGGGGGGTGCCATTTGACAATTATGTCAACCCTTATGGCACCCCCTATGTACATCTATCATATTCCTTGTGTATTTTGCTATAGTATAATTTTGCTACAAATATAACCGGTTTGTGTATTTTGTCACAAACCCCAAGGTTCCTCAATAAGTCGAAACTTTCTGTCATTTGTACAGAGTCTGAAGAGGGATCCAGAAGTCAACAAACCGAGGTATAAAGACTAATGCCACGAACAAGAAGATTGACGAATTCGATTGATTTTAAGCCTCTTTCCGTTATGGGGGCTCCATTGTCAATTTTAGGCCATTGAAGTGTGTTATCAGCATTTGGTTATTTGCTTTGTGTTTCTACGCAGTTAAAGATGACAACCAGCGGAAACATGTATAATTCTGCAACAAATTCTAGATTTAAAAAGGCTACAGCTCTATGATGGCAGTGACAATTCTTGTTTAGTACGGGGTAAAGAGAAAACTGATCAATCATCACGAGTATGGTGCAATGTTGAAAGTGCAGATGGAGCATTCACTTGATCAGCATGATGTGATGCGGGAATTACACCGATATAAGTGCATACATATTCCACATCATCTTTACATATGCATGAAAAGAAATACAGTTTCGACTTAGAAACCAAATATATGAAGACGAATTCAAGCCTTTTCATTCATGAATGAAAACTATTTCAGCCTGCAATTGAAACCTTTCAAATTTAAACAAAAGAAAGTTGGTATTTCTGAAATCAAAACACAAATTTAATAGAAATCAAAAATAGAAATGCAAGTGGTAGAATTGGTCGATGCAAGTGTTTGACACTCTCTCCTTAAAACGAATTTGCCCCGCATCGGTACTAGTGGTTTCCTCTCAACCTAGAACATGATTTTTGATGCAAGAAAACTATGAATTCTCAAGAGTTTTGATGTAATACAATCAAGAATAATGATTTTGAATGATTTACAACAATAAGAGGATCCAATTTATAGAGGAAGAAGAGAGTGTGGCCGGAGAGACATGCTTCAAAATTCAGCATCTTTCATGAAAGGTTGCAGTCTTTCTTGTCGCTTGCCTGGCCTCGACATGGCGCTTGAGCACCCAAATCATTAGGCCTGGAGCTCTCATGGCTCCAGCCTGCCACCCGAACGGTGTCTATATATGCTGATTCTCAATTTTGCTCATATCTTTGGATAACAATTTTTCATTCATTCAAAATTGATTTTGAAATTTCAAATTTACTATAATCATCCACTCGACAAGTTGAACATGTTAATCTATCCAGCCCACACTTCATTTCAAAATTCTATTATAAAAATATCTTGATTTCATGCAATAAGTTTATATCATTGCAGGCAAACAATATGTCATTGACATTCAATACCAAAAGATATGCTTACTTGTACACAATCATCAGCTGAATTCATCTCAAAATCAAATGATATAATTATTTGATGAAATTTGTAATACCATTACGGAAACCAACTTAAATTTTCATAATTTGTAAATCATCTAACGTAATTTAAGATCAAAATGTGTCACAAATACCACAATTATCTTAAAAGAGTCTTTCATAGAAATCAGAGAAAAAATATCTTTGATTTCAATGCTTTCCGTTTGAGTAAAACTATTTGCAATAAGACGAGCTTCATATCTCTCCACGTCACCCTTCGAATCCCTCTTGATTTTAATTATCTAATTACAATCAATGAGTTTCACACCTTCAGACAATAAGTAAGTTACCAAACGTCATTGTTATTTATGAACTTTATCTTTTTATGCATGTCATCAATCCACTCTTTTGAATTGTTCATTTCCATAGCTTGATGAAAGTTGATTAATTAGTTCTTTTTCCATCAATCCATGTCATCCTTATTTTCTTGGAGACATACTATGATGTTATCCGAAATTGCCTTTTTTTTTTTAGTGGATTTCATTAATGTCATTTGTTTTTTAGGTTGTTGAGTTTGATTTTTTGGAACAATCTCTTGATTATAGGGGATTTTATAATATTATCTTGATTCGAAATTACTTCTTGAACAAGATCTAGATTTAGAATTTGTCATTGATCCTGATCATTGTCAATTGCAACAGAAGAAATATATATATTCTTCCTCCAAGACAAAATCCTTGACCTTATAACCTTATCTTCCCCCTCCCCGCCCCCGCCCCCAAAAAAAACTCTACATCCTCAAGAAATCAGACATTTTTCGTTTCGAAAATTGACTTAATAATATAATCTTTTTAAAAATTTGTAATCTCTTAACAATTGCTTTATTTGGAATTTTGTTGAGAATTTAAGTTGCAGTTTTTAGTGCTTCTACATAGAAAGATTCTGATGTACTATGCGACGATTCTACATTCCTCTAGAAATTTAACATAAGGTCCTGAACGTTGTTCTCCTGATCCGTCATATCTGTCATAGTATCCACCTCTACAGTAAGACCTGAATTGTTAAATTCTTTTACAGAGTTGTTTTTCAATCTCAACCTTATATGCCTTGAACATGTCCAGTGTTTGTGATTTCTCACAGATGAGATATATGTAGCCATAGTGAGAAAAATTTGTCTATGAATATAATAAATTATTCTTGACCATTCTAAAAAGTAGATTGAATGGCCCACAGATATTCGCATGAATTATTTCTAAGACGTTTGAAGTCCTATTGACACTTAATCTCTTTATGTTATAAATGTTTTCCCTTAATGTAATTAACATAAATACTTAAGTCTGAAAAATTAAGGGAATCAAGAATTCTTATAACACAAATTTAATGCAATTACCAAATCGCTTGTACCATAACGAAGTAAAATCCTCATTGACTAATTTATGTTTAATATTATGTGAATTCATGTGCAATGTTTCTTTATAAGAGGCAACTGTATTAAGCAGATATAGGTTATCATAACCGGATAAAGAATTGGTATCCACAATATTTGAACTAGGAAAAAAGATCAAACTGATTATTTTCAAATGAACAAGAGTAATCGAATTTGTCCAATATAGAAATAGAAATCAAATTTAGTATAAAAGATAGTACCAAAAATATTTATTTCATATTCAAATCATAACAAATCCTTAATAATAATCTAAAAGTTCCTATAACCTCAAGCTTAACTGATTTGTTATTGCCTCACATAGATGAATATTTTAATATCAATTGACTTTTGACTGTTCAAGCAACCTCGCATAAACACACTTATGTGAGTGGTAGCATCAGAATTTTATCCACTAAATGTGTCTAGATATTGAAACTAAATTAACCTCAAAACAAATCAAATTGAGGATTGTACTTTTCTTTACACAAACCAAAGTAAGATACACTTTTTTAAGAATTATTATTTTGACGCCGCCTCGTCTCTAGTAAAAAAAAATTGTTACTATTATTTATGTCGTGTATGATTAGAATAAAAATTAGATTTTTATTAGATTTTGATAAAAATTAACAAAATTTATGAATAAAAAATTGTGAGTTCCATCATGAAATATGTAATTAAAAATAAAATTTAAAATTGGGGCCCACAAACAAAATAGTGAAGGACTAAAGTGAAAAGAATATTGAAAAGTTATGGCGTCCAGTCAACTTTATCTAACGCGTTTTCTGTCTGCCATGTCATGACATGCCATGTGCTCACAATTAATTTAAGGGCATTATATATTATAAAGACTGAAATGGCAAGAAATTGAAAAGTGAGGAAAGTAGTAACGCAATATTGATAAGTTATGTAAACCCTAGTAAACTTTTAACGCGTTTTCTGTTGCTCTATATATAACGCCTTGTAAGCGTCCATTCGGTGCACAGAGCCATTAGGAGGGAAGGAGGATTGGTTTGGCGGAAAAGGGGGAAAGAAAATGGGTGTAGATGAAGTTATTGGAATGGAGTTCTGCGGAAGGAAGGAATTTCCTCCTGTTTCTTTCCGAGTCCTCCCATTCCAACAATTTCCTCTGGATTCCTTTCTTTCCCTATCTTCTCCGAGTTTCGATTTCAGATCAGTTTTTCTATTATTATGATTTTGTGTTCTATGGTTGATTGGATCTCTTCTATTTTATTATAGTGATAATACCTTCTTAGATCTAGCGGTAAAGCAAATCGAAGGGAGGGAGTAAAGCTGTTGCTGTTCATAACAAGATAGATCCCATTGAAGATGCTTTTTGATTGTTATTTCAGTGAGATTTATGCTTGTCTTATCATTTGCTAATTTGCACAAATTGTGCTATATTCTTTGCACCTGAAATCTATGTTTTGGTGTTCAACTAATTGATTAACATGTAAATAACATCCCATGGGATGGTATTTCATATGAAGCCAGGCCGGGGGATGAAACCTTAAAATTTTTGAAGCACTTTAGTTTCTGAACAATGATTATAAACGGAAAAAATTAAAATCTCCTTTTTAAGAACGTTTTCTGCCAAACCGTCATTTATAGATTATAATATAATACGCATACCCAAGCAAAAATGATTAAGCAAAAAGTTTGATTTTTTATATTATTTTCAGATTCGGATTTTGCACTAAAAACTCGCTTAATAAAAAGACAGAAATAGGCTATTTGGTGCAAATTCCGAATCTGAAATGAATCACTTAATTTAGCTTCGGTTTTTTCATTTATAAAAATGAAAAATAGGATCGTTATCTATCACATTAAGTGATCAATTTTTAATTTCTATCTCCTTTTGTCGGGTTTATTAACGATTTTATTTTTCATTTTCATTCTATAATAATGTGGATAAAATGGGTTCTAAATATGTAAGTGATGGGTTTAATAAACAAATGATTTTTATATTAAGGGTGTGTTTGAATTATATTATTTCTAAATAGTAAATTGATGTAGAATATGTGGTTCAAAAAGTTATTGATGTGATGAAAAATATTATTTTATTGAAGAATGTGTAGTTGAAAATAAATAGAAGAATGAGAATGAAACAAATAATGTGGTTCAAATGGAGTTAAATTAAGTGATTCACTTAATTCTAATTCTTTACATCTTTTTATTAAATTACGTTGTAAGTTTAATAAAAGATTTAATAAAAATGAATCACTTAATTTTATTAAATCTTTTATTAAACTTACAACGTAATTTAATAAAAAGATGTAAAGAATTAGAATTAAGTGAATC
>CAIGRB010153010.1:9810-51106 GCA_903798255.1 Fraxinus quadrangulata | reverse complement strand
GGTTAGTTAATATCTTATTTTAACAATTTTCAAAATTTCTTTTTTTTTTTTTCAAAACTCATTTCAAACACGTATTTCAAGAATTATTGTGTTACATATATATAATTATATATGATGCAGTGAGTTATGGTTGTGTCAAAGTTTCTTCAACCAAATAACAAAGAAAAATTTCTTACTCTATTTTTGACATATCATCTATATGTAAATCATTAAGTACAAGTAACATTATCCTGTCACGAAACCCACAACTTTTATTAATTTTCAACCATATATTTTTTTTTCATTTTTGATCAAAATTTACCAAAAATCCGATTTTTTAATAACCAAACATGGATTAAGTTTTAATTTATTTATATTGTTATATGTTGGGTAGAGGTATGATTCTCCAACAATTTTAAAATTATCGTGTTTCTTTTATTCTCCAATAATTTGATTTGTCTTTTTTATTTTGAAAATTTTGATTTTATCTTGGGAATTGGTTCTAGATATCTTAGTTGTGTTTATTTAAAAAAAAAAAAATCTCCTCACTGCGCAGAGACATCATGTCCGCGCTTAGCGGAGCTCTATTTTTTTTTTTTTTTTTTTTTACAGTGCTAACAATTAATATCAATTTTTGAGACTTTCTTTTAATATATATAATTCAGCTATTCATTTCTTTGTATTAAGGAGGATGTGATAAATTATGGATTGTATTCCATAAATAGATGTGTTCGAATTTTCATACGAGTATACATTAATTTCTTGATCTGACTTATAGTTCAAATTCACATATAAATTCTCGTATGAGCTTCTTGTAGTTCTTAAAAATTGCTGTAACGATTAACAATTCATGAGTTTGACAATTTTTGTTCAATTAGCACTTTGGAAACACAGAAAAAAGGGATTAGCTCCTTAAACTTTTGATGTAAAAAGGGATTGTTATTTACTTTTTTCTATTTAGATGTATGGTTTTGATTGAAATTTAGTATTGTTTGTAAACTGATTAGTTCGTATAGTTAGCGTTGGAATAAAAACTTTAGCATGCAAACTGATGCTCACTTTAGTAGGGGAATAATAACTTAAGCAAATAAGTTCCAATTAATGATGGCTAACTTTCCATTTCTTGGTTCTGTACTAGATTTATTACTTAATTTTCAAACATGCAGATTGATTTTCTTCAATCCAGAACTTATGTTTCTTATGTTATTGCATGATGATGTCATCATGTTAAAACTTCAAATTTTTTTTTTATTTATGGAATAAAATTGTGTTAAGCTTAGTGAACGCCCAACATCCGTTCCATTGTGTTGTGTCAGACTGTCCTAGAGAACGTGATATTGTGGGATTTGACATATCTTATTTGATCTTTCATGTTTTGTAAGGAATGATGAAAGCACAAGTTACAATTAGCGAATGAGATTTTAAACTTGTTTACGCAATTGAAGGATTTCCTATCTAGTGACTTTTGTACCTTCACTCATCCTTGTTTGCTTTTGAATTAATTTTTCGGCATTTCTTATGTAACCACATAATTGTTTATGGATCATGGATTAACCATTTATTTGTAGCTTTGCATGGGATAAGATTGAGTCTTGTTCAGTTAAGTTGATGATTTTTTTTTTGCTTTTAACTGTGTCTTTTCAACTTGCCATGTTAGTCAAATTTGATAAATATATTTAATGGGATATTAAGGGGGCTTTTGGTTTGGTGTTTTTAGTTTTTAATTTTGTAAAACACTCACAAAAATTGTTTGGTTTGATACTCTTGAAAATGCATTATTGAAAATAAAATTAAATTTATAACGTAAAATTCAAAACATAAATTTCCGTTTTGAAGTGAAACCTTGAAAAACAAAAAATACGACTAGTAAATTCCAAATCCCTCCTTCCAATACCAAATCGAACCACCTAAATAACTTATAATATTCATCCTAAATCAATTTCTATCCTTGTGATTTGAATAAAAAATTAATTGAAAAAGTATATCGAAGCCCGAATCCTTGATATTCCATCCAAAACCATACTTGGGTCTGTATGATTTGATCAAAAATGGATGTAAACTTCACATTTGTACATAATGAAGTAACAAGGTATTATTGTCGGCATCCTCAAAATTTCATGGAACGAGGGCAAGTCACAGTCGATGATTCAATGGAGGTGTGAATTGGTACGGTTGCAATTACTTTTTTGGTTAGATCCTCTGGTTCATACGCAATCAAGGTTAGTGATTGTCCGTTTATTGTACAAATCCTACAAATGAAGAACTTGACAAAAAAATATACCAATTTTACAAATTTGTTGTGCATTTCTTCTTCCTTCTTCCGTGGATGTTCATAGTTTTTATGTCGATAAGGAGTTGAGGCTGAATCAATTGTTTCTTTTCAGTGGGCCCTTTTTCCAGTTATTTTAGACTTTTTTAACGAATTTAAGGTGCTTGTAGAAATGCCAAGTTGAAATATTTTGTTTGTCAATGTAATATATTTGCAAGTGTATGTGTAATGCTAAGATGAATTTTTGAGCTCGTCGGTGTAATATATTCGCATGTGTTTTATTATATTCTTGTAACAAAAAAATATTGTAAGATCCGCCCACTTTTAAAATGTATATATTACTTGATAATATATTAGTATAAAAATGCTCTATTTTATTGAATAATCAAATTGATTAAATAAAGCATGATAAAATAATTTCTAAAAATTTCAAAGCAAACATATTTTTCAGATTTTTGTTTTAAGAAATAGTTTTGAAGAATGTGAAACCAAATGCGTTTTGTTGTCTTTTCTTCTAGCCAAGACCCTGGTCTTGGCAGAATCTTTGTTAAATCACTTGATGGCAATTGGATGCTAATTGATACAGAATAGGC
Organism: Fraxinus quadrangulata; assembly: GCA_903798255.1. Lineage (NCBI taxonomy): Eukaryota > Viridiplantae > Streptophyta > Magnoliopsida > Lamiales > Oleaceae > Fraxinus > Fraxinus quadrangulata. Next base: position 48,265 of record CAIGRB010153010.1, on the reverse strand, counting down.
ATGATCATGTTTGTTTAGCCTTACTTTCGTTTGTTTGTTAATTGCTTTACGGTTTCAATATAATTATATGTATTGAGGTCATATGAAGGTTTATTATTGTATCTTTATCGGGTGAGTTGATGACACCTTCATGTTAATTGTTTATTTAGTATTTTATTATTATTTATAGTCTACATCTATGGTGATCTTCGATAGAATTTAATGATTTAACGGTGTTAGATAGTTTTTTTTTAACTTCAACAGTCACATTCTGAGCTGCCAATAACACTTACAATGGTTATTGTGTAAGGAATTCTGATGTAATATAGTACATACTTATGTATGGTGGCTAAAATGATGCATGAAAAACTTCAAGACGTCTTCTATTTTAAACTTATGAATGCAAAATGTGCGTTTCATTTTATAAATATTGCATGATATCCTTTTACAATTTCTTTGCTATGCATTTTTATTTTTCGATGCATGATTTATTATTTAATGAATTGAATATTTTTTTAATCCTGTAAACTTGCAATATTTATGTATGTCGAACGTTTCTATTATCACGTACTGCTATGTTCTGCATGCACATGATATTTTAAATTTTTTTTTTGCGAGTTTCTTTTTGCAGTAATGTCAACTTTTGAAATAATCACCTTGCTAGATGAAGTATTAGCGAGACAATAATATGCTCCCAAATCTTTTAAATAATCCAATAAATCTTAATTTTTTAAAAAAATTTCTACACTAATAAAAACACAACATATACAAAATTCGTACAACGCATGTGTCAACGACTAGTATTCAAGATCAAAGTTTGTGTTTCCTTCTTTATATATATATTTTTATCAATCAAATGGAACAATTTCATACCAAATTTTCCACCTTCTAGATCAAAAAACGATTTATTTAGTTAGAGAAAATAAGACACATATTGTTGTAAAGTTCATACCAAATTATACTTTTTGAGAACTTTTTAGAATTAAGTTATATGTACACCATTGACATCCTCTCTTACGTAGAGGAAAATTGTGCAGTGATGTGATAAATGAATTAAAAATTAAAATGAATTAAAAATTAAAAGCGTAGATCTTATCATGTGAAAGAGTGTAAAAGAAGATGTAAGAGAGAATGTACATGTATCATGATTGAATTTTTTATGACTGAAAATAAATCAACACTATTGATTGAATCAGATTATTTGTGTCTAATTATGCTTAAAAAATTGTAAGCATATTGAAAAAGAAGGTCTTTTTTTCATTGATTAGGTAGCTTAGACAGTGCAAATTGTTGGATATTAGGTATTATCTTATGTCATTTGCATCTAATTTGATGTGATTTGTCCCAAATTAGTGGGTTATAATTAAAACTTAAAAGCAAAACAATTGTCAAAAAGTGAGTGAAAGGTGATAGAGAAAATTGTGTGAAATTTTGAATTTCCGTTTGTGAATGCTCTCCACTACCTTCCCAACATATATGTATTTCTCCAAATATTCCAATTTAAAAATAATTTTAATAATTTTGGTTTTTTTTTTCCTTTTTTTCTTTAAATACGTAAAACTTAATCGATAGTAAGAAAATATTAATTCATTTGTATTAAATCACGACTTGACTTGTATAGAGTATCTTATGTAGAAGTAATATTGATGTTTTTAACACAAACGATCCCGCCTCCTTATCTTAGAGACTTTTTCACAAGAAGAGAGCTTGATGTTCCGTCGAGCAAAACAACAGTTTTGACCGTCACCACCAACAACAATCTTGAACATAATGACACAAAAGAAGTAAATTTTACACAATAACCAACACCTAATTAGCTTTTTCTAAATAGGGGTAAAAACAGTAAATTTTAGGTAATGGTTTCTTTTTCAATTTTGCCTTTTGTTTCTGTCAAGCTTTGTATGTATGCACGACAAACATACACAAAGCTTTTGTTTCTATCAAGCTTTCTAGGTAATTAATTTGCCTTTGGTTTCCATCAAGCTTTTATAGGGATAATTAATTTGTCTTTTGTATCCTAAAGATCAGGTAACATGCAATCACTTCACTTGGTTAGAGGTTGAGCCAATTCGGTTGTAACTATACTTATGTTCTAAAAAAATCGGCTCAGATCACAACCCAAAAAGGGAAAGAATTCAAAGGGCGTAACCATCTTTACCTACATTTATGAATTCTAACTCAAACCATCCATGATAAGGCTGTAATGTTTGTTCGGACCGATAACAAGGTCAGTTACTAGATTTTTCAATGAGGGGAGCATGTCCAGAGTGATGCGCGTCTGATGCATAGGAGCACGTATGGATTAGATGAATCGATCGTTCGATCATTGTTTAACGATTTTGAATTTTTCTCAATACCCTATTTTTCAATATGCCATCCACTTTGATGAATACATTGTATGAGAGAAAATGTGAATGCAAACTAGAGAACAATATCACATGTGAAGCCACAAGAGAAGTGCTTGTAAAACTTGTAGCATGTTAATGGAGTTTGTATAAGAAATGGGGGACAAATGGGACCAATATGCATGGAAAATTCAAAACTCCATTGTTGAGTAGTCAACCTCAGTGTCTTTTCTAGTCCAACATTAGCCATCATTTCCCATATTGAAAAAAATGGGTTTCAAAAGTTTCAATGGATACATGAAGAACACTATCACACGCATGCAAAAAAAAGCACTTTTTGTTGAAATAAAGCAGTTTGTCTTCACTTTTTTAGCCTAATTTCTCGTGATTGTTTTGGTTTGTTTGTCTGTCTTAATTTTGGGACTGGTTGAAATTTCGGTTCAAGGAAAAAATGATATAGAAGGTTTTTATTATTTGGGTATTTACCGTCGACATTGCAACCAAGTAATTACTAAACACGTTATGTAATGTCCTTATCGTTTATGATATTGGATGTTGACTCTTGTTTATTTGGTGCTAAATATTAAACACATTAATAATTAGCAGTACAAAACGAACCATATATAGCAGTTCAATTTTACAAATGACATTCCTAAGAAAAGAAAAATCAACTATTCAATGGACCACTTAATTTTGAATTTGGTCGAATTGCAATTTTGGGACGGATTGAAAGTTTTGTAATGGAATTTCAAAAGAAGAATATTTTAGTCGACTCCAGATTTATTGAAAACAATGCTTAATTGTTGTGACTATCATTGCAGAAAATTAAAATCTAGTCGCATTACATCTTTTAATCTATTAGCTTGAAAGTAAAATTCAAATAAATTTTATTTCGTTACTAAACATTAAATTTACAATATTATTATTTTCATGTTTGGTGCTAATTATTAACAGAAAAACGGGGACAGTAATTATGGATTATCTAGATGAACACGTGTGAGGACCCTTTCTTTTTACTGCAAGACATTAAGCAATATCCCCACAAGTTTTTCACATAATTAAAATATTAAATTCTAATATTTTGTAAAGAAAATAATTGAAGACTTTTTTTCAGTTACCAATAGCTTTTTTTTTTTTTTTTTTTGCATGTAATTTATTTCCTTTAACAACAAAATACACAAGCAAAAAGACCAATTAAATTTCATTCCTTAAAAAATTTAGACCCTTACACATTCTTTTTCTCCATTATTTTGGCTTATTAGTCACCCTCTAATTTCTTTATTTAATTAATTATATTCTTGGTTCTACTCCAATCTTGAATTTTGATCATTTTTCTTTTTCGAGTCGATGTTCGAAATTTTTTGAAAATAATCACAATTTATTACAGTCAATGGAAAGACAACTTTAATGATTTTTAAGTCCATATATGTTTTTAATCATCATGCAACAAAATATTTTCCCAAACAGTAATTTTTGGTCATGAAATCCAATACTGGACCGACCAAATCCATGATAGGAACCTAAAAATGAAAGAAAAAATTAAAGCATTACCCATAGCTTGATGAATAATACTTGGAACAGCAAAATAATAATCTCTACAGCCCACCAATAGAAGAAAGACTCCTGTTATGTCGAGACATTAATAATTAGCCGTAGAAAACGGACCACGTTTAACAATTTGATTTCGCAATTGCATGCTAAAAAAAAAAATTCAGCTAGTCAATGGACCAACCACCTAATCTTAATGTGTGTTTTACAAGCAATATTGAATAGAATCAAATGGTATAAGTTAAGCTTGTCAATATTGTCTATCCATTCACTTTAACTAAAAGACTCCTAGTTGCCATTTTCTCTGTGTAATGCTAGCACAAAAAGTTTTTTCGCGAAATAATACATAGTTGAAGCACCACGTATAAAAGGTTAAACTTTTGGAGAGGAGATAAGTTTATATCTTAAATCTGTATTCAATATGTCCATTCACGTGCATATTCAATTTTTTTTTTTTTTTTTATAGTAACCCTAATATGCACACATTTTTCATGAATGGACAGAGATATATTCGAACTCACAACATCGGTCTACTGTGATACCACGTTGAAGCAACACTATAAACAAATAAACTCGTCTCATCTCTAATATTTTAAAATTTAGAAAATGAAGTAATTCAAGATACACAATTATCGTGTATGATCATATGTAAAAACTAATCAAGGTATATTTAGTATTTATTGTCTGTCAAGCAGAGCTTTTGAATTAAGTCAAAATTTGCATCTTGAACTAAAAGGTTGCTTTTTGTCATGCTTGATAAGTTTTCTGAAAATATTTTGTCTAATTAGAAGAGTTTCTAGAGGAAGTTGACTCAAAATGACTTAACATGAAACTTTTCCATAAAAATCAGAATATAAGTCCTTCCAAATGGACCCATTGTACTAGACTCGTCGATATAATGTGTAGTATTTTAGTTTTTTTCCTTTAAAATCATCCACATTTATTACCTAGTCTACTGTATCAAACACGGTGCCAATGTATATGTAGTGATAAAACCTAGTTAATTAATCAATTTGTTTCAATTATTCATTTAATTCAGAATATGTCAAATCACTCAAAACTTCATACGAGCAATTTTATTGCGAAATTAAATAAAGATGAACACCAGATATAACGTGATAAAACCCTAACGAAAATATAAAAAATAAAATATTTTTCGATTTAGTAATTTTGCAAAATTAACTAAAATAGCAATAAAGAATAATTCCCTCATTTTCTTATTAATTTTGACTTATTTGTGAAATGGAATCAAACACTCCGATCCGACTTTATTGCCACTTCACTATTGTATTCGACCGTAATCACCACTTGGATTAAGATTCGCCAATTTTAACTCACGCCAAATAGCTTGATCTTTAAGCACAATTATATGATTCACACATATGTGTGTTCTCTTCAAATACGGTTGAAAAATACGATTTTTGCTTTGAAATACTTAACGAAACATCAGTCGATCAGAACTCACTAGAAATGATCAGAAGACTTCACAACATGCTGTTCATATGCAGATTTTTTCAGAAAGCATTCGTTCATTCCTTAAATGATTTTTTTTTTTTAATGTAAGGACCCTCCCAAGTCACGAACGTGTCTTACCTAAAATATGGAAGTTTTGCACGGTAAGAATAATATAAAATATGTTTGATATGGTGAATAATTAAATTAAGAAAAGTTTTAATTTGTTAAAATAATCTTTCATTCTTTTAATTATTTGACGAATCAATCAGTCTAATAAGGTAAATATATATTTTAGTATATGTATAAAATATGTTTGATATGGTCAATAATTAAATTAATAAAGTTTTGATGTGTTAAAATAATCTTTCCTTTTAATTTTTTGCCCAATCAAACATATTCAAGATGGTAAGTATATGTTAATGTATGTGCGGCTATAAGGTAGGTAAATATTGTACCTCGTTTAGGTTTTGAAAACCCTAAAAAACTGTATTCAATAATCTATTAACCTGTAGCATCGAGTCAGTATTGATTGACTGACTTACCTTGTTTGGACAGTATAGTTAAACATGTTTTTTGGCACATGTTTTGATATTTAAAAATCATTCTAATTTAAGCAAGTCAATAAATAAATAAATAATAAGTAAAAATATAAAATATATTTTACTTACAACATACCTACATGCCTAAATAACTAAGACAAATATTGATAACATGTTTAGTAAGCAAAACTTGACATGATAACGCGTCGGGTCGTAATAATTTCTGAAGAAAGTGGGGTGCATGGAATTACCATAAAGTTACATACATGTCTCCTATATATTTTCGTGGTTGTCCGTTGTCCACAAAAGTTAATACTCTTGCAGTGTAAGGCTTCTAACTTGGGAATTCCTGATGAAGATGAAGGCAACACTGAAATACTTGGCAGGAATTGCAGGCCCAAGTGGATATGGTTCAAAATCCACTGCTGAACAAGTAACTCAAGATTGTTTGTTATCCGGGCCTTCTCCTCTCACTGCGATTATCACTGGTTAGTCCTCTAAACATAGAAAAAGGAGATTTTTTTTCCAGATTATAAGCATTTTGAATTATAAGTGATTATCATCTAAATCTTCTAAAACTAGAAAGAATATACGGTATGAAATCTTTTTCAAGTTTTTCTTTTCTATCTTCTTTCATAAGTTTTTGTAAACAATCCGGTGAAAGTCAGATTCATTTTTCATCAAAAGACTGACAAATAATTAACTTTTGTAAATGAGTCTCAAATATAGAAGTCGTGTTTGCTCTGATACCATGTCGAACAAATTTTCTTTTAGACGAGGGCGCTGATGAAGGGTGTCATTTTACTTTTACGGAGAAAAAGAAGACTAAAGATTGTTTCTTCTTTTTTTTTTTTTTTTCACTTTTAAGGATAATTTTCAAGAATCGGCCTTAAAATAAAATTTTATATTCAAAATCAGATTTTATATCTATCTAAAAATGATGAACGGAGTTTTAATACTGTGAGGGCATTAACTATTCATTTGAAGAAATTTCTCAAGAATTTTTTGTGAAGAATTTCTTTTAATATAATTTTCATAATTCCTCTGAAGAAAATATTATCTTATGCTAAATCTATGGATTTTCTTCCAATCAATAAAGCTACGCTGCATTTTTATATTGATACTTTTTAATCTTCTTGTTTCAACAAGATATGGTTTTGTCTTTACTCAATATATCATTTCATTCTGGACAGCATTGATTACTGCTAATCATTCATTCTTTAGTGTAAAAAGTCTCATATGAATTATTGTAATTATATATAAGATCCACTAACTTAATTTATTCAATTAACTTGTTCACATGTAATCTAACTATTTATTTAACTTTTGTCTTCAACACGTCTATCGTATAAGTGTAAATTTTCTTTTTATAAATAATCGAAAGAGAAACTCGATAATATGACCTTTGTGTGCTCGATATTATAATTAACCATGTCGTCTAAAAATTATTGTTTTGCATGATACAAGGGGCTACATCTGGCATAGGTGCTGAAACAGCAAAAGTTCTTGCAAAGAGGGGTGTAAGAATAATTATTCCTGCAAGGGATTTGAAAAAGGCAACTAAAGTGATGGAAATTATTCAAAAGGAGTGTCCAAAGGCTGAGATAATCTTATTAGAGATAGATTTGAGTTCATTTGCCTCAATCCAGAGATTTTGTTCTGAGTTCTTATCTTTGGAAATGCCACTTCATATCCTCATGTATGTATTATTATTATTATTTTATTTTATTGGCATTTTCTTTTCTTTTATTTGGTTGTCTTTTCAAAGAGTGGTTTGGTGGGCACAAAATTAAAAGGTGTACATGAAACTGATGGTAGATATCAAACTTCTACAGAAACAATGCTGGCAAATATTCACAAAAGTTGGAGTTTTCTGAAGACAAAATTGAGATGAGTTTTGCCACAAATTACTTAGGTAGTCTTCTTTGTCTCTCGTCCACTGCACACTTAATTAGCACATGCTTGCTGTGCATTCATTACAATAATAAACAAGATTCTAACTTTTTTTTTCTTACCTTCATATTGTTTATTGTTATCAAAATTTTCCTACCGAACGTGTCATTGGGGTAGATTTATACGCAATATCAAAGATGACTAAACAATATATGATTTTTCTTACTTATCTCCCATTTAAAAATAGTATTAGGGTTATGTGCAGTACAAAGAACTATACACTATTAAAAGTACATAAAAAAAATTTGGATGAGTATTGCCACAAATTTCTTGAATAGTAAGGTTGTTAAAATTTCTGTAGTTTACTTTAATACAGAAAAGCCACCATAGTGTACCATTAGATGTGGCTAGTAGTGGAGGGAAATTTTCTTGACTTGTTCCCACTAGCATATCTAAGTGGTACTGGTATCATTTGTGGGCATGGGTTTTCTTTTTCTTTTCTACTCCTTCTAGAATGAAGTATGGAAAAATCGCACTTGCGCTCGTGCACACATTTATATTTATGTATGAACATTTTCTCTAAAAGTTTAGGTAGGAAAAAATGAAAGAAAATAATAATTTGGTGGAAAGATTAGGATTAACTCTTTGTTCCTTGTGTTTTTTTTTTGGTAGGTCATTTTCTTTTAACAGAAATGCTGTTAGGAAAAATGATAGAGACTGCATCAGAAACGGGCATCCAAGGAAGAATAGTGAACGTGTCTTCTGTAATTCACAACTGGGTTAAAAGAGAGAACTTTTGCTTCAACAAAATGCTCAATCCAAAAAGGTGAATAAACATTGTATTCATTTCTAATAGCTTAAACCTTAGCACAAGATGGTCGAATAATTTGTAATCCTGATAGATATTCTGCAGTTTCTTTTGTCCAGTTGAATTTAGTAAAGAGATTCTTACATTGATATGATTAAAAAGTCAGATTTCATGAAAATATCACTTATAATTTACTTATTTCATATTTTGTTAATTGCTTTTTTCTGGTTCATACAGTTATAATGGCACTCTTGCTTATGCTCAAACTAAACTGGCCAACATATTGCATGCCAAGGAATTGTCCAAACAGCTAGAGGTAAAATGTTTAAAAAGTTTTATTTGAATTATAGGATAGTCAAATTTGTTCATTTAAATTTAAAAAATGCAATACATTCCCTCACGTGTATACTGAATATATTATTTACTAAAGACTTGACGTGTGCAAAATCTTCATAAGTTTGTAGCAGAAAGATTTGAAGTAAGTTGAATCGTCTCAGCTAAAAGCTTAAACTTCTAAAGAAGTGAAACGTGTATAGGTTGTGTTAAGTCTCACAAATGTGGAAAACAGTTCTAATTAATAAATTTGCTCCTTCTTTAATTAACGGCTTAAGTAGATTCAAGATTTGGTGCTACTTTTTTACAATTTTATGAACAATGTGTAATCAAACCATACAGGCAAGAAAAGCAAATGTTACTATCAACTCAGTACATCCAGGAATTGTGAAGACTGGCATCATCAGGGATCACAAAGGCTTTATCACAGGTACGCATGCAAGCATAATCACTTTTTTTTCCATTTAATTGCTTTTTTGCTTATCAAGCAAAATAAGTCAAATCCAATGCCTTACTCGAAACTCGATGTTCAGATTCATTATACTTTATGGCATCCAAGTTGCTGAAATCAACATCACAGGTTCGTCCACACATGCCTGTCTCTTCTCTTTAACTGAAGACTCATATTTGACAGATAAAATGGTTCAACGGAGTAAATATTTGTGCGTGTTACGTAATTTACAGGGTGCAGCAACGACATGTTATGTAGCTTTAAGCGGACAGGTGGCAGAGGCGAGTGGCCGGTACTTTGCAGACTGCAATGAGAGCCATTGCTCGGCCCTAGCAAATGATGAAATTGAAGCACGTAACTTATGGAACCAGACGCGTGCTTTGATACACAAACAATTCGTTCAACCATGAATTAAAATTAAGGGTGCATTGGTTACACAGTACGGAGTAGTTATAGTGCATGTAAATAAGTAGCTATATATATACATTTACAAAAAGTCTGCACGTACAGGGAAATTCAACAGGAAAATGCAGAGCTGCCAAAAACTGTCTTCCTGTGAATTTTCCTGTTGAATTTTCTGTACACATAGCACATCTCATACATTTAAATCCATGGCAAAGGGTAATTCATCACAGAAGTAGGTTTATTTCTAGCCTTAGATTATATATGCAGAAATTCATAATAATAAAGAGTTGAACTGCCAACACCTTGTTGCATAATTATTCCAATAACAAGAAATTGTTTATTTCGATTTTTTTATAGTTATTTCAATTAGAAGAATGTGTACGCATTACAATTTTTTATGTAATCAAAATTTTCACGTTGTACTTGGTATATCCCCCCACCCCACCCCTACCCTACCCTATAAGAAACTTTTTATTTTTGAAATTTTAGTTTATTATAAGATATATTATTAGTTAATTGTAAGTAAAATATTATCAAAATATGTAAGAGAGTAATTATACTCACACCATATTCCAATTTCATTGAAGGTCCTTAATCATTTTTAGTAGTAGTAATTGAGTCAAAAAAAAAAAAAAAAAATTCTATTGCGTTCTTATCATCAAGTTTCTAGCAATTAGCAAACGTCATCTTTAATGACAGTTTTCGTCAAAAAAGTTCGTTGAGCTGTAAATAAGTTATTTGTCCATAATTTTTTTTACAAAAAATAATAAATTCAAAAGTGCGACAAAATATTTTTTTTTTCCTCATTTTAAATCTCGTAAATATAACATTTTTGACAAAAATCATCATCAATGGTTGAAGATAAGAATTGGATGGATATTTAAAAATCTATGACAAAGTCAACAATTAATTTTACTCGGTTATTTTATGAAATTCACAACTTTATTAACTTTTAAATCCCATATTTTATCTACTATCAAAATCTACTATTATTTTTAGCTATATACCAAACCTGGGCTAGATAACTCGGGCAGACGTTTATAAGCCCAATACAAAACATTGCAAGCCCTAACCACCATACTGTCCAGTAAGTAATCCAAAAGCCCAAAATATTGGGCCTGGATAGATGAGCTTTTGACAAGCCCAAACATTAGGGTGAACTATATAACCCAGTTACTAAATCTATGATCCGTTTAAGTACGTAGGTATTTATAAATTTATTAAGGGGTTGTGTAACAAAGTTTTTTAAAAGTTTAAGCATATTTTGATAAAAGTTGATAAAGATCGTGGTTAAAAAATTGCGGGACAAATGAAGCGTTAAAATTAACATTTGATCAGTAAAAAAATTAATAAAATTTTAGCGCAGTTTTTCAAACCAGCACTAAATTTTTTTTGACTAAATTTGTTTATTTACATTACGATTAATTATGTTAATGCTCGGATAATTGTAAGGGAAATGTGAAGCCAAAAATTATTAGATACCTTTTTGTCACTTAAAAATGTATAAATCCTGTCTTTGGTGCCAAAAGAAAAAAAGAAGGTGACTAAAATATTTACTTTGAAAGTAGGGAAGAACATTCCAAGAAATAACATAGAATTATTGAGAATATTTAGCTTCAAGTAAAAGCAAAAGTAACGTATAGAACTTTCTATAATATTAATGCTAGTTACTCTTTCTACTAATAAAGCCAAAAAAAAAAAAAAAACCATAAGAAAAGAATAGTTCCACTTTATAATTGTGCCTGCGCGCAACGATTTATACACAAATAAATATATTTAGTTCATTTCATCGTCATTTATTTATGAACATTCTATGCATCAAACATATCATGAAACTTAATTCGGCTAATCAATAATTTATTCAACAAGTTTAAGATTTTAAATGAGTTGGTGTATGATATAAATTTTTTGAGTCACCGACCTTGCTTGTTTATAAAGTTTGGCATTTATAGTTGAAGTCAAGTCACATCAATCAATATAGCTTCTGTTTGACAATCATTATTTGAAAATAAAAAATATTTTGAATAATAATTTTTTAGAGAATATGTTATTAAAAAGTAAAGAACAATTTTGAATTTACGTGTTGAATATTTTATTGCATGAATGTTTGGTTAAAAATAAGTATGTAAAAAAAGAGTTTTTAAATAATAATTGTCTAACTAGGGCATAATTATTGAACATGCTATTATTTTTGGAAGAGCCTTTAACATTGGGATTGTTTCAAAATTTGTAAAAAGCCTTGTAATAATTGATAAAAAGAAAAAACTAAAGTGCAAACTTTAGCACCCTCTTATTTCTAATGACTAAAATTAATGTTGTGCATGGGTCTAGGCTTAGCATAAGTAATGATTTAGCATAGAAGTGTCGTACTTTTCCTCTTTACTATGCAAGAAATGAGAATACATATTAATAAGTGAACGTGATGTCAATTGAACAATATTCAAACAATGACGATTTAGATTCTCGAGACTTGATTGGTTATTTCTTAGACTCGGAAAAGCTCACATGCAAATGAGTTAACGATTTCAATACAATATGATAAAAGGAGCGGTGCACTAAAATTAAAATCAACAAAGAAATTACTATGGGAGGAGAATGGTCAACAAAGAAACACGACTAAATCATCTTTGAAACTAATAATTGAAACTTTCAAAGGATTAAAGAATTTTTCCACTAACATGCATATCTTAGTGTCATTTGTTTAATTAATCATCATCTCTTCCATGAACCCTTTTACTTTAGTATCCATCTAATTAAATTGTAGTAAAAAATCTTCGTAGAAATGATATCATGCCTTTATCATTTTATAATACAGCGTGGGAGATAATTTATATCCAAAAAAAAAAAAATTACATTAAATCGCATCATCTAAAAATTGAGCTTTTAGCGAGAAAAATATCATACGTTAGTGTAAATTTAGAATTTAGCATGCCCGATCACACGCGTGCATGTTTGTTTGTTTATATACATATTTATGTGTTCGATATGAAATATTGGATAAAATTAAACAGCACTAATAAAAAAAAAAGAAGTTAAAATTTCCATTACCGTAGTCATCTCCGACTCTGTATAACGAACAAGAAAATGTTTGATAAGTTTGACTATATTTGATTGGAAAGGATTAAGTCTAATTAAATCTTGAAAGACGATTTAGTCTTTGTTTGATCCTCATTTTTTTCCTTAAATTCATTTTTAACCATATATTTTATGTAATCTACAATTTTTTATCAACTTTTCAAATACACATTTCATCAATTTTTATCAAAATTTACTAATAAAGCCGATTTTTAGCTAAACCAAACATGGGCTAATCTTTTGAATTCATCGTCAATTTAGTGAGGAAGAAGTTGAAATAATAGGAAAGCAATCATAAGATTATAGAAGGATCATAAACCCCTAGATTTTAGTTTGACGGGTTGCTCCATCCAACACATGATGTGTCTCTAGACAAGAGAAGTGATTAGTATAGGATATGGATTTATATTTCATCCTGATGATTAAGTCATATTTCAATACTTATCTAGATTTTCAAAATCTGTCGCCGTGTCCTAACTTGCGAGAAGTAGTAGGGTTTAAACTAGAGCATGACGTTGAAATTTTTTTTTTCGGGTGCGTTTGATTGTCAATATTTTTCATGGAAAAAAATATTTTTTCCACCTAATTTCCTACTTTTGTTTTGTTTGACACATAATTTTTTTTCCTACTTTTGGTTACGTGGTCATATTTTTCTTGTTTTAAAGGAAAATATTTAATTTGGGGAGAGGTGATTTTTATTTTCCAACTAATTCACTCCCTTTTCTCTCTGATCTATCCCCCCTTCTCTCATCTACACATCAATAAAAAATGGACAAGTACAATATTTTTCTAAATTGAAAACTAAATCAATCAAACACATTTAATTAATATTTTTCATACAAATAATTTCTAGGCAATTAAATTGCCTAAATTTTATTTTATTTTTATACAAATTTCATGTCCACGATCAAACGCACTTTTAAAGTTATTTTAAACATGCTGATATTTAGATGTGATGGTACGAATATAAATCACAAACCTAGATAGAAACTAGCATTAATTAAAGAAGTTCTAAAAAGCCATTGCGTTTACTATTCTTGAGATGAGCATGTTGTTGATTAGATAGGCAATTACTTTTTCTTAATATCAAGAAAGCTCGTATGTATGTATCTGTTAGACACTCTTTGAATGATTAGAACTCGGATATTAAGAAAAGTCACATTGCTACAATGATGGTAACAATGTTGTGTTTGTCTCATTCTTTATGCTATCGAGATAAAGATTACTCGAAACTTGTCGTACGATATGATTAGTTAAAAAATAAAATTTCGCTACGTTTAGGATCCTCATTAAAATCGTCTTCCTTGAGTATTTATAAAAGTCCTATTCAGAATGGTACATGAGATGAAATTCATCCAAAAAAAAAAATCATCGTAAGATTACTTTGTCAGAGAAAAAAACTTATTGTCATTGCCTTTAATATATAATTACCTGTAAAAAATGCTCGAGGTTAGCAAATACATTAAAGTTATATATCGAAAGTTTCTGATATAAAGAAATATGACTTGTTTCATAAAGTGGATTATACCATACAAAAATTCGTCCATATTGATAGACAAACACATAATGTAACAACGTTAAATAAAAATATTCTCTCTCTCATGTGCATCCCCTAGTCTCGTGCTTGGATCCCTAATCAACATCTTTATAAGATAATTTAAGTAAAATAATATCAATTCCATACCAAAGTCACAACACAGGCAACATGTGGATCAAACAAATAAAAAAGTTAGCCTTCTGTCACGCGACAGCAGGTGATTACTGGTTTTATTTATTAAGCCATTGTTTGTTAAAAATTAAAATCTAGATTTTAATTTAAATCAAAATTAATAATTAATTTAAACCACATATTTTATGGGTCTCACAACTTTTCAACTACATATTTCATCGATTTTTATCAAAATCTACTAAAAATCTGATGTTAATTCCCACCTATGGGCCAAGAGAAAAACCTAGGTCTTATTATATTATAATGAAGTTCTTATTTTATGGGTTAATTATAAGTCAAATTAACATCCCATTTTCTCAGAAATAATAAAATTTTGTGCAGGTTTTTCCGCTGCAAATCTTGACGGATTTATTTACCAAAATATGATTTCTATGGCGTCATGGATCTGTCTTGCTATGGATCAAGAGTAAGATGTATTTATTCTGTGGTCTGCTGATTTAGATCTAGATCCAAACTGATATTTTTCTAGAATTGAATTATGATAAGTAATTTTAATTAAAATTTTGCTATTCGTACATGGGATATCGTTTTGCTATTTGTACATCGTGGTTGACACCCTTGTGTATAGCCCTCTCACAATAGGGAGGTCCACGATATTTTTATTGGTCGTGAATTCCCTTCTATTGTGAGTGAGTGTACAAATAACAAAACTCTTTTAATTAGTCGGCACGATATTCCTCAAAAAGAATAAGCCTTCTTGGAATTATATTGAAATGTTTAAATAGTTAGCATGCAGTTGTTTTTCAAGTGATGAGGAAATTGAATTTTTATATTTTCTTCCTTTTTTATAGCACATACAATTTTTATTTTTTTTTAAACAATCGATGTATTTTGGTTAATTGTAACTTCATTTTTAATCTTCTAAAAACAATTTAACATAGAATATAAATTATAGATTTTGCTAAGAAATAATTTTGCTCTAATATCTCAAACTTAGCCTTCTTCAAGCAAAATTAATTTTTAATTGGTTTATAAAGAGGAATAGTAGCGTGTCTTGCAAAATGTGACGATAATAATGAACAATAGTTACAAATATATGATTGAAATTAATGTTTGATTTTGATTAAATTTATAAATTATGTGTATATCCAATAGTAAAAATCTCTATAATAAAGACATTGTGGAATTTGGACCAAGATCCAAATTAGGGACCAATCTTTTTAGGAGGTATTATCCAAGAAAAAGAACATTCACTTCGCGGATTAAGAACGACAAAATTTGATAAATTTGTAAATGGTTTATGAATGAGAATTTTGAGACGAATAGTAGTTTTCAACGAAATTTGTGGATAATAATGAATGATTATGATTTATGAATATGTGGTTGAAATTAATTTTAAACTTTATTTATAAATTAATTTATAAATTGTATCAAAACGATGACTTCTGGATTAAAAACAATAAATAAAATTAAAATTAATAAAAAAATTGAATTTCGAAATGACTTCTTAATCACTAGAAAAATAGTACCCACCTTCCTAAGCAGGTGACAATTTTCACAGGTCGAACGTCTATTAACAAAACGTTATAAACATATAAAATACAAATAAACATTTTTTTTTTTGCTCCTTATTAGTTACCCAAGAAAAAACACAACTGAAGACAAGTCCCAGCGCATACTCCTCGAAAGCAATGGGCTGAAAATGATAGAAGAGCAAAAATTCAAAAATTATATCTATAAATAAATCCCAATAAAAATAAAAGATTAACGGATGTAAAGGTCACATGCAAAGTGATAAAAGTTGATGCTAAAAAATTTCCAGTGCTTACTCACCAGTCATTCACTTGTCTATACCTTTCTCATTTTAATACAAAAACAGCCATTTCTCTGTCTACAAAATAATAAAAAATTAGCCATCTAAAATTCCATTTCTCTGCAAAAAAAATAAAAATGGCTTAGCTGTTCTCGGATCCGGAGATTCTGGTTTCTTTAAACTTATTATATAAACCCTAACTTAATCCATAGCCCACAAGACATGATTTTGTATTTCTCCCATTTGTTTCTCCCTAGGCTCAAATCTTCTTCCTATTATCCGTGTTTGCAGACATTGGAATTTGTAGCACAGGTCTAATGCCTGTTAATCCATGGACCCTTTTCTTGGCTGTCTCTTTTTTCGTTTTATCACCTCCTGTTTGGGGTTTGAATCCACAGGGAGAAGCGCTTCTCGCGTGGAAGGGATCGTT
Organism: Fraxinus quadrangulata; assembly: GCA_903798255.1. Lineage (NCBI taxonomy): Eukaryota > Viridiplantae > Streptophyta > Magnoliopsida > Lamiales > Oleaceae > Fraxinus > Fraxinus quadrangulata. Next base: position 31,522 of record CAIGRB010153010.1, on the reverse strand, counting down.
AAATGGATCCCTCGAGGCGTTAAGCAATTGGGATCCTACGGATGATACCTCTTGTGAATGGTTTGGGTTGACTTGCAACTTGAATAAAGAAGTTGTGGAGCTGAATTTGAAGTATATGGACTTACTTGGAAATGTACCGAGTAATTTCAGTTCACTGGCGTCGTTGAAGAAGCTAGTCTTGTCCGGGACAAACCTGTCGGGATCAATCCCCAAGGAGATTGGAACTCTTCAAGAATTGGTGTACTTGGATTTGAGTGACAATGCATTGACAGGTGAAATTCCAGGTGAGGTTTGTCACTTGCCTAAGCTTGAACAACTTGTTTTGAACACAAATCGACTTGAAGGATCCATTCCAGTTGCAATTGGGAATTTAACGTCCCTTATGTCATTGATTATCTACGATAATCAACTCAGTGGATTGATTCCAGGCAGCATTGGAAGCCTGAAAAGGCTTGAAGTTATTAGAGCTGGAGGCAACAAAAACCTGGCAGGCTCAATCCCACAAGAAATTGGCAATTGTACCAATTTGATCATGTTAGGCCTGGCAGAAACCAGCATTTCAGGGTTCCTCCCTCCGTCGCTCGGCCTCCTGGAAAAACTCGAGACTATTGCTGTCTACACAACTCTTCTCTCCGGCCAAATGCCACCTGAATTAGGCGCCTGCACCGCCCTGGAAAACATATACCTCTATGAAAACTCCCTCTCCGGCTCAATCCCGACAAATCTTGGCAACCTTCGTAATCTTCAAAACCTCCTTCTCTGGCAAAATAATTTGGTGGGCACCATTCCTCCCGAGCTTGGAAACTGCCATCAACTACTCGTAATTGATATTTCCATGAATTCGTTAACTGGCAGCATCCCGGAAAGTTTTGGGAACCTTGCCTTATTGGAAGAGCTGCAGCTGAGTGTAAACCAAGTATCTGGCAAAATTCCCGCACTACTTGGGAATTGCACGGCCCTCACTCACATCGAACTCGACAACAATCAAATCACAGGTACTATTCCATCAGAATTTGGGAATCTGCCAAATCTGACGCTGTTATTCTTATGGCAAAATCGGTTAGAGGGAAATATTCCGCCATCTTTATCTGCGTGTCATAAATTGGAGGCGATTGATATTTCACAGAATACATTGACAGGTCCAATTCCAAAAGGTATTTTTGAATTGCAGAAACTGAACAAGCTTTTATTATTATCTAACAATCTTTCTGGAACCATACCGCCGGAAATCGGGAACTGCTCGTCCTTGATACGATTCCGGGCCTGTAATAATATGCTTACAGGGCCAGTTCCGCCGGAAATCGGGAGGTTGAAGAATATAAATTTCTTGGATCTGGGTTCAAACCGGTTAACCGGAATTATACCAATGGAGATCGCTGGATGCCAAAATCTGACGTTTCTTGATCTGCATTCAAATTCTCTCTCTGGACAGTTGCCAGGGAATCTGAACCAGCTTGCCACTCTCGAGTTCCTTGATGTATCTGAAAATTTCATTGAAGGTACGCTGAATCCGAGTCTTGGCTCATTGAGTTCATTGACAAAACTTATTCTCGGGAAGAACAGGCTATCTGGTTCAATCCCGAGCCAACTCGGTTTGTGTTCCCGGCTTCAGTTACTTGATTTAAGTGGCAATAGGCTTGAGGGACAGATTCCGGCGAGTTTGGGGAAGATTCCGGCCTTGGAAATTGCTCTAAATTTGAGCTGGAATAAATTTTCCGGTGAGATCCCGTCGGAGTTTACCGCATTGGATAAGCTTGGAGTTTTGGATCTTTCTTACAACCAGCTATCTGGGGACCTCCATTATCTGACCGAACTTCAAAATCTTGTGGTGTTGAATGTGTCACATAATCAGTTATCGGGACATGTGCCCGACACGTCATTCTTCACCAAGCTGCCACTTAGCGTCCTAGCTGGCAATCCTGACCTGTGCTTTTCCGGTAATGAGTGCTCTGCCGACAAGGGTGGAGCGGCTAAGCACGGCAAGGCAGCGAGAGTGGCAATGGTGGTGTTGCTCTCTACTGCATGTGTCCTACTATTTGCTGCACTCTACGTTATCGTTGGAGGCAAAATGCGGGTATGTGGGGCTCACAATTTTGATTCGGACAACGATGGCAATGTGGAGTTGGGTCCACCATGGGAGGTCACGGTGTACCAAAAGCTCGACTTGTCAATTGTTGATGTAACCAATTGCTTGACAGCCGTCAATGTGATTGGTTGCGGGAGATCGGGCATAGTTTATCGAGCAAACATTTCATCGGGATTAGTTATAGCTGTCAAAAGATTCCGAACATCGGAAACATTCTCCGCGTCGACATTTTCGTCGGAGATTGCAACATTGGCACGCATTAGACACAGGAACATTGTTAGACTATTGGGTTGGGCAGCTAACCGGAAGACTAAGCTATTGTTCTATGACTACATGCCTAATGGTACATTAGGTTCATTGTTGCATGAGGGATGCGGAAGCGTAGTCGAGTGGGAAACTCGTTTCAAGATCGCTTTAGGAGTGGCAGAGGGCTTAGCCTACTTACATAACGACTGTGTGCCCCCAATCCTCCACCGAGATGTCAAGGCGCACAACATACTCTTAGGGGATCGGTATGAACCATATTTAGCTGATTTTGGGCTTGCCAGGCTTGTCGAGGAAGAAAATACTTCATTTTCGGCGAACCCTCAATTTGCTGGATCATATGGCTACTTCGCTCCTGGTAAGTTTTCATTAACTATACAACTTCAGTTTCTTGTCTAAATCCATGTTTACATCTGGCATGAAATGACTAAGATTTGATTCTTTTGGTTGTAGAATATGCTTGTATGCTAAAAATTACTGAGAAGAGCGATGTCTATAGTTATGGAGTCGTGCTGCTAGAAATCATAACTGGGAAGAAACCAGTTGATCCGTCATTCCCTGATGGACAACACGTGATTCAATGGGTTCGGGATCACCTAAAGAGCAAAAAGAACCCTGTCGATATCATTGACCAAAAGCTTCAAGGCAATCCAGACACACAAATTCAAGAAATGCTCCAAGGCCTCGGAATAGCTATACTCTGCACCAGTAACCGGGTAGATGACCGCCCTGCAATGAAAGATGTCGTGGCTTTATTGAAGGAAATCCAGCACGAGCATACAACAGCAAGTGAATCCCACAAAACAGCCAACAAATCATCAAAAATCTCTGAAGTTTCGTCGAATTCATCCACATCTGTGACCCCAGCTCAGTTGCTTATTCAAGGGTCGTCTAATTACTCGCTCACTTACTCCTCTTCCTCAGCAAGTTACAATACAAGACATCAATAATGTGTGCAATGTAACATTATTCTTTAGGAGTAGAACAACATTGTAAAAAGTACTTGTAAGTGTTTAGGTTAAGTTGAGTATATAGCAACCTAACAAAATTAGATGAGGTTGTGTTTTAATTACAACAATCCAACTCTTCTATTGCCTAAGCATTTGTTCAACATATGCTAGCATTAGTTCTTGTATGACTCAATTGTTTTCTTAACCACGTCAGCTGAACTAAAAAAAAAAAATATAGTAAGTCTTTATGCTTCTCTTTCACTCGTATGAATAAAAAGTGATTTAATAATTGATGTGAACCTTCCAACATAATCTAACATGAACAAGATTCTTTCTTAAGTCGATCTTATTCAAAGAAGAAAATATTTCCAAAAAATTCAATTCACAATTAATGCTTTGTAGCTGAAATAAATGTGCCTCTAACAATCCACCCCATATTGCAAGTCAGTACAAAAACTTCCATTTGAAAAGACTAGTCCATGTGCCTGTCCAGCGTGCATGAATGAAGGATAATCAACCTTTTATAGGTTGTTTTGTGCACAAGTTCTTTTCTATCATTTCATATGAAAGGGGACCCCAAGATGATGTCTTAATGGGGCATTTGTACCCTCGTTCTCTCTTCTCAAAATTGTTAAAAGGATTTCGAAGATGATTTCTCTCTCTATTTGAGGTTGAGGGAGAAGTTTACATGTGGTTGTGTGTCGGGGTGGTGGCGGACCATAATAAAAGAAATTTGGACTCTAGCCTAGTCTCGAGTTCGTCCCCTTTTTTTCTTTTCTTCAACTTCATCATTAAATTGATTAAATTTATTTATTTTTTACTTGATAGAAATGTTAAGCTAATTATAAATGTTAGTCCACCTATAAATGCAATTCCGATCGATTGTGGGGGGAGGGGACGGGAATGACAGAATGATTGATTGAACGCGTGAACAAATCAACCTCTCCCTCACCCCATTGTATGTCACATTTCTTGTTTCATAATGATGCAAGGACGAGAAGAAGCTTCTTGCATTTCATGTAAAGTTGGAGGACCCCCACCGCATAACAAAGGTGCATACAAACTAGTACCTATCAAAAAAGATGATCTTATTTATTTGGTCATGTAAGAGTTTTTGTTGTTTAAAATCTAATTACTACATGGATGGGTGTAGCATTACATGTCGAACTTAATTTTTAACCGCATATTTCATTGGATTCACTAATTTTCATCAACTTTTAGCAAACATCACACGATTCCTAAAATCAAGAAATAGTAAGTTGGGCGATATCAGATAAAATTTTCTGGGCCCGCTTTTTACGCACGATTGGTCCTAAAGACTTCAGCCGGTACATGCACTGTGTTTTAGGGCAAGACATGAAGGTCCGTTATTGCATAGTGCAGATGGTACAATACTGTTATGGAACAAAATATTGGTTTGGCCTCACGTGAGGGACACACGTTTAGTCCTTTTTCAGTGTAAATGGAAGCCCACATGCCTAAGATCTGGATCTACTGCTTTTTGATGCTATAATATTTGCAGAGACAACAAAGTATGTGCAAAAGATTCCCAACTTGGATTACAATGACATTATCCCTCTCAAATTCAAAGGGTGAATTGATTCCCACGTGCCTCCTCTTACCATAAAATTTTGTTTCATAGTCGAGTCATTTCGTATCGTTTTATGTGATTCGTGTTTTAGTGCTTGTTGGTCAAGTTTATAATGGCCCAAAAATGTGGTTCGACTTGAAAGATTGATTGTGCAGCTATAACGAAAAATTAAAGATGAATTTGTAAATTTTCGAGATTTGTTTGCAAGTGGGAAAGAAACGAGGAAAGCTGAATTCTTTATTGCACCAGCTTTACAAAAAAGCACTGAAATTCAGAAATTGGAAGTCTCCTTACATATGCCCTGAATTTCGTCTACTTTTTTGGGTCTTTTCTGCATGCAAAAATGGCTAACTATGGACTTTTAATGTGTGTGGAAATATTGTCCAAGCTTGTCCAAGTTGGTGGGCCTTGCACGGTTAGAGAAGAGAACAATTTCCAATTCTTGAATTCAGTTTACTTTTAATCAAAAACGTGACACAGAAAACTTTTATAAATGAAATAGAAGTGAGACTTAAATCAAGATGAACTTTGTAAAACACTGTCATAGTAGTTAATATACCATTTACCAAAATACTCAGGATATACATATTTAAGTTTAAGAACTTCTGGAGTTCGCAAGATAGATTACACTACACTACATTATTAAAAACGAAAACGAAATCTTATTTATTTATTTATTTTTATCATATTACAGTCTTCAACTATACAAATCATCGTCGTCCCCAGCTGCAGTGGCAGAAGAAAACGGGTCTGAAGCTCCAGCAGCAGGTGCATTCTCAGTGTGATCTGCAAACCGGAACTCAGATCCAAATCCGCGAGATTGTTGTAGCGTCTGGGAAAAGAGCTGGTACTTCCTAATGTCAGCATCACTCACGCTTCTTCGAGCATATTTCATCGACTCCTCAAAGTGCGTCGGCTTGATCTCGGAGACATCATCAAAATTGTCTTCTTCCATTGCTTCGGGGTTCCCCATCATCTTCCTTTCCCTCTCGATATCCTGTCATTCCAATGTATCAAATAAATAAATAAATCAAGAAGAGCAGCAATCAGACTATATCCCAATGCCCTTGTCCAAATTAGGGGATTAAAAACGACATCAGAAAGAGGCAAAAACACGCGCATATTTATAGTAGTCACCCTCAAAGTGAAAACTACATCCAATCGATCTATAATTTTTCATTATATTAACAAACTCCTCCCAAAATCATTTATATAATATTAGTAAGAATATTGTGACCTTATGACTACACATTATAGCCAACACAGAGGTTAGCAAGGCAGTCGAAAGGATAAATAAACACTCCGACTAGGCTCCAACAGTTCAGTGCAAAGAACCTACATATTTATGAGTTGATACCGACAAGAATCAAGCCCAAACTCCAGTTGACAAAAAATACGGATTTTTGGGAAAACGAGTGGGAGCAAGGGGAGAAACAGACACAACTAAGGAGATTTTTAAGGACAAAGTACTTCATGATGCCTAACCGTGAACATAAGTAGGACAATCTGATGTCATTTCACTTCAGTATTCTTGTCTATCTTCCAGTGTTATTGAATTATTAAGCAAACAAAAATTGAATCAATACAGACCAAAAAACCTGCCTAGTCTTCAATGATGTTTTTAAATAAAATAAAATAAAAACTGAGGGTGCTTCATGCCATACTTTGATACTACCATTGCAATTACAGGCCAGAACGTAAAAGATGCCATGATGAAAAAATAATTACCTTTTCAATATTTTCTCGAATTGCATACTTGCATGCACGCTGACAAATTTCTGTTACGTCAGCACCACTAAACCCACGAGTGTACCTAGCAAGGGCAGCTAGATCAACATCCTTTGATAATGGGGACTTCCGTAAACACGTTTTGAATATCTGAAGACGGGACACATCGTCTGGAAGTGGGATATAAATCAACTGATCCAGACGTCCTGGCCGGAGTAAGGCTGGATCAATGATATCTGGCCTGTTTGTTGCTCCTATGATAAAAACAGTTTTCTTTGCAGTCATTCCATCCATCTCTGTTAATAGTTGATTAAGAACTCTATCTGCAGCACCACCACCATCTCCTACTGATCTACCTCGCTGGAAAGGGGGACAAAGGGAAACAGACCATAAGGATTGAACTGACAACTCCATGGACATAATATAGTGGGATTAAAATAAAACTTCATTTTGTTCCAAGCTGGTCGACGAATTAAACTTAAATATTTGTTACAATTCGTTCATATACCGTCTACGTCCATTGGTTTGGCTAACAGAAGCTGACATAGCATTCTAGCTACCAGCCTAGTTGGCAGATAAGTAGGCTGCCATGTCACTCTTCCGGATATGGACACAGGGACTTACTTAATTAAAAATTAATTTACAGTTAGCAACTTGAAGCGAAATGAAGTTCATTGACCAACATGGATTTTTGCTATAGAGAAAACATAACTCAGTGCATTTCACAGAGTTCAGACAGTCTTTAAAATATACCTGAGTGGCAATTGAATCGAGTTCATCAAAGAAAAGCACGCAAGGCGCAGATTGCCTTGCCTTGTCAAATATTTCACGAACATTTGCCTCACTTTCTCCAAACCACATAGTCAGTAACTCGGGTCCCTTAACACTAATGAAATTGGCTTGACACTCATTAGCAATGGCTTTGGCAAGCAAGGTTTTACCACAACCTGGAGGTCCATAGAAGAGAACCCCTTTAGAGGGTGACATGCCAAACTTCTCGAATTTCTCTGGATGCTCCACTGGATACTGGACAGTCTGTGACAAGCCAGTTTTTTTTAATTCAATCAGAATTAATTATGAGCAAAATAAAACTACAAACCACGTACAAGCTTGAGAGGAAAGTGACGAATAAATATTAAAAGAAACTTGAGAACTCAAAATGAAATAATTAAACTGCCACTACACAAGATTCAAAAATTTAATATGTGAAATATCTAATGGAAGAAACTTTCAAGTCTTGAACTGATTTGGACAAAACGAACCACAATTTTCCATACCTCTTGAAGTTCGCGTTTCACATTTTCCAACCCACCAATATCATCCCAGGACACATTAGGAACCTCCACAACCTGCCATCCAATAGAATCAATGCTTATAAATTTTAAGTAGCATGAAAATGAAATTATTCAAGAAGAAGATGATGATAAGAAAGTATTCCATCTTACTATTGTAAAAACAAAGAACTCTCAGGCTTTAAGGGACTTCTAATACAAATAAGTTAAGAAAATTCAATGAACATACAGTTTCACGTAATGCCGATGGGTTTGAGGCACCCAATGCAGTTTGGAAGTGTTCATTTGTCACGGCCATTGAATTTAACACTTCAGCATCAATTGTCTCATCTTCCAAGTCAATTACGTCCATTTTCTCTCTAATGCACTGAAGAGCAGCTTCAGTGCAAAGAGCAGCTAGATCGGAACCAACATAACCGTGGGTATCCTTTGCAACTCTTTCAAGGTCAACCTGAAAAATTATTAACAAATTTATAGCCGTGGAGTTGGGATAAGATATAAACAGAGTATATAAAAAAAAACCTCACATCTTCAGCAAGTTTCATATTTTTGGTATGAATTCGAACAACTTCCAATCTCCCAACTTCATCTGGCACACCAATGTCAATCTCTCGATCAAATCTCCCGAATCTACGGAGAGCAGGATCAATGCTATTTGGCCTGTTGGTGGCACCCATTACAATGACATGAGCCCGAGATTTTAAGCCATCCATTAAAGTAAGAAGCTGGGAAACTATACGCCTCTCCACTTCGCCATGCGTTTTTTCCCTCTTTGGAGCAATAGAATCTAACTCGTCGATGAATATGATCGATGGTGCATTCTTCTCGGCTTCCTCGAATGCCTTCCTCAAGTTACTTTCACTCTCTCCAGCCATTTTTGACATTATTTCAGGCCCATTGATCAAGAAGAAAAATGCACCAGTTTCATTAGCGACAGCTCGTGCAATCAGGGTTTTCCCTGATCCAGGAGGCCCATACAGCAAAATGCCTTTAGGTGGTTTCACACCGATAGACTTAAAGAGCTGTGGGTGCCTCAGAGGAAGCTCAACTAGCTCACGAATCTGAGCCATTTGCTTTCGTACACCACCAACGTCGTCATACCCAACTTCATTCAATTTTTCCTCTTCTTCACGTCTTATTGGTTCTCCATCACAAAATATCTCAGTATCCGGTGCAACAATGCAGTACTCACCAGGATCTGTTTCAACTACTTTAAATTCAACACTTCGCATGCCCCCTCTAACTTGAAAAAGATCACCCTTCCTCGCAGGACGATAAGCATCCATGAAGTATGCTGGCATGTGAGAAAGATGTGATGAAATATATTAAAAACAATGAGAAGATACTCCCAATGCAAACGCCAAAAAGCTTTTAAAACAGTTCTAGTTAACGAACTTTTAGCGGAACGTGATAATGACCACTAAATTTCATTATGGTCTAAGTGGTCAATAAGCTTAAATGTTCATTAAAGATTAATCATTTCCATCTATGTCCGTCAACTTGGTTATCGTGACAGCCTATTTGGGAGCTTAGTTGACAATAACCATTTTTCGTTGGTCAAACTAAAGAAAATGGATCGAGCGACCAAAACATAACAAAATCCAAGTTCAACGACCACCTCGAAACAAAATGAAATTTAATGAGCGACATGAATCTTGCTAAAATAGCGATCACCAGTAAATTTAACTAAAAATGTTAACGGTGGACTTACGCTTCAAGTAGACGTCAAAAAGGTTGCCTGTGAGACCCTCAACAGAGTCGTCAAAGGGAAGGATATGCACACTTTTTCCATACTTGACATCAGGGCACTGGTGTATTGATACTACATCTCCAAGATGCACCCTAAGGTTAGCTCGAACGACTTTATTCATTTTTATTTTTGATTCTTCACATTGCTCATCAGCAAGAAGTATACAAACTGTGTCCTTCCGTCTCTTTCCCTGTACCAGATGCAGATTTAGTAAACTCCACAAAATAAAAAGCAAAGCCAATTTTTTTGAAAATACCTTGATCAAAATAGTGTCTCCTCGAAAGAGACTAAGTGCTTCCATGTTAGCAGGATTCATCGAGACCGCTGAACTGTCATCATTAACGGCCTCGTCTACAACAAGCCGATTAGGGGCCTTTTTCCGCTCCAAAATTGCCATAGAATAGTCTTTCGTTTTCCTAGATTTTAATAAACAAAATTTAACATAAGATTCTTGACATTAAGATGAACAAAAGTTGAACACATAAATATAAACAAGTAAATTACAGAGAGTAACATGAATTTCAATTACCAGACAAATACAGAAAGTCAACTAAAAAAGAACATTTTTTTTTTATAAAAACAATCACAAAACAAAACTACAAATCAGTTTCTTTAGGGACGAAAACGCAGAGCTAAAGGTGCCTTAAAATTCTAATAAAAGTAAGTCACAAAGATTTAATTTTTAGAAAAGTAAGTACTGAGTATAAAAAGTAATTCTAAAATTAATTTAAACGTAGCAAAAAAAATAACTTTTCGAAGCTTATGAAATCAAAATTAAGGTCCATAAATATCAAACAGCAACGTATGAATACAAGGTATGAAAAAACGTACGAGTCAGAAGAGGTTGCGTCCGCCATGGTTTTAAACTTCAAAAATTCAAGGATTAAAACTTAAAATTCCGAGTACCTGACTAAGTTTATTCAGAGAGATGAGAGTGCGTGTGCGTATATATATAAGGAGAAAGGAGGGGATTGGACGAAACCGACTTCAAGTCAAATTAGAGACTGCTACCTTAGTTGATTAGGATGACTGTTTTTTTGGATATCTTTTTCTCAAGAAATTTCCAAAAATCGACCAAACATGTTTCTATAATATTTCTAATATTAAAATTAGAAACAAATAATGAAACTATTCGAACGTGGGTAAGATAGAAATTACGTATATGTAACTCTCACTTGTCGATGATCTTTTTTTTTATTATTAATTCAGTTTTTGCTTCACTTCATGCATCGAATATAAATAAATCGAGATACAACCTAGTGAAATGATGCAATTTGATAAATTTTTGATGTCAGATTACCTTTTGTTGTTAGCTATGTAGCCTCAAAGTTTCTCACAATCACTGAATTTTAAAAATCATAGGACTCAGATTAGATAAATTATAATTTAAGTTAAAAAATTAAATCCAAATAGATTCTTAATGTTAAATTTAATCATTGAACTTTAATTTATTTCAAATTTGTCACTAAAATTTGCAAATATTTCATTCAGACTACTAAATGAGTTTGATGTCCAACTTATATAACCGAAATTCATAGGTGTTTGTGTGTCAAGTCAACAAATTTGTAAGATTATCAGTTAAATCTTACAACTTGGTACATAGACATGTAGGATATTCAATTAAAAAATAAATGTCAAATTGAGTTGATGGTTTGAATGGAGTGTTTAAAGTTCAACGATGGATTTGAATTAAACTAAAGTCTATTGACCAACGTGGCACAAGTACAAAATTTAATGACTGTTAATGAAATTAATCCTACAAATCATGGCGCTGCGCAATTAAAGGGAAAATTTCGGCACTACCCAACAATGTGTTACTTGAATGCATCATGTGCAACTTCATGATTTTCGAAAGGATATACTTATAATTAGCATAACATATTATCAAACCACGAGAAAATCAAGAATGTTCGTTCTTGTAATTTTTTTCTAGTATGAAATGAAACAATTGTTTTTGTTTCAAAATATTGGATTTTATGCTTCGGTGTAGTTTGCACTTGTCTTAGTTATTAATGTTCGTTTTGGACCCGTTACCTTTTACCCATTTTATTTTCTCTCTTAAGAAATGAAGTAAAAATTGGAATAAAGATAATTAAATGATATTTAATTATTATTTGAAACAAATAATGAATTTAATTAATAATAAATAAATAATATAAATTTACTTTCACTAAAAAAGTAGTCACAATTATAATTATGTAGCAGAAAATAAACCTTTAGAAATTTTCTGTGTCCAATTTACAATATAGATAATGGAAAAAAATTATACTGTTTCACTTTATAATTTTTGCCAAACATGCCCTTAAAATCGACCATTCAACCACTCGCCCACAGCTTACTGCTTCGCATATCTTGCCACGGAAGTCCCGTACAGATCTCTCTCTCTCTCTCTCATACAAGCATATTTTTTAATTTCCTCTTGAAAATAAAATAAAATGGAGTGTTGCCTGCGGCTGCGGCCACGACCACCACTCAAATCAAAATTTTAATCTCGTTTCAAGTATCCACAATTCTTGCTTCAAGCTTTTCTATCGCTTGTCTCCAATACTAAGAGTTAAAAGAGTTACTTTTTTTTCTTCTTTTTCGAGCTTAACCAAACGTGCTTGCTTCAGCTGACAATTTCCATGTAGATGGTGCACTCCTTACCAAATGCACATCCAATTAAAAGCACTTCTTTCGGAACTATCAAAACTTAACCAAACCCTTTCAAGAACCAAGATTTTGCACGGACTCGTAATCCAGAATAACCTCTCTCGCGATCCATTTTACGCAACCAAAATTGTTAGATTCTATGCAATAAACAACGATCTCGTTTCAGCCCGCAACCTTTTTGATAAAAGTCCTCAACGGAGCATTTATCTGTGGAACTCCATAATTCGAGCTTATGCACAGGCCCACAAATTTTCTGATGCATTTTTGCTGTTTCAGCACATGCTGATTTCGGAAATAGAGCCTGACAACTTCACATTCGCTTGCGTTTTGCGTGCATGTTCTGAATGGAGGAATGTAGAGGGTTTGAGGGCAGTTCATGGGAAAGTGGTTGTTTCTGGTTTAGGAATGGAATTTATTTGTGATAGTGCACTTGTGAGTGCTTATTCTAAGGTAGGCAAAGTTGATGAGGCGAGTCGTGTGTTTTATGGGATACATGTGCCAGATTTAGTACTGTGGAATACTATGATCTCGGCTTATGGTTGTCATGGTGATTGCACGAAAGGGCTGCAATTGTTTAGCATGATGCTGGAAATGGGAGTAAGCCCAGATGGGTATACAGTGGTAGGGTTGATCACGGGGTTGACTGATCTTAATTTCATAAAAGTTGGTGAAGCAATTCATGGCTTTTGTTCCAAACACAGTTTTGTTCTGCATGATCATGTAGGTAGTGTTCTTGTGAGTATGTATTCAAAATTTAAGTGTATGGACTCTGCTGGTAGAGTTTTTAATAGTTTAGTGCATCCTGATGTAGTTGCTTGGTCATCGCTAATAACTGGGTTTTCTCAGGCTGGGGACTATCTGAAGGCCTTAAACTTTTTCAGAAAATTTATAATCAACGGCGGAAAGGCAGATCCTGTATTGATTGCAAGCGTACTTGCAGCTTCTGCTCAGTTGGTAGTTGTTGGGCCAGGCAGCGAGATACATGGTTATGCTGTTCGTAATGGATATTACATGGAGATCATGGTTTCCACTGCTCTGATTGACATGTACGCAAAGTGCGGGTTTTTGGAATTGGGGATTCAGGTTTTCAAAACTAGGACAAGTATGAATATAGTTATGTACAATTCTATGATTTCATGTTTTGGTCTGTATGGACGTGCGTCTGAGGCCTTTCAGATGTTTAATGACATGATAGTTGGAGGATTCAGACCAGACGAAACTAGTTTTTGCGGTCTCCTTTGTGCATGTTGTCATGCTGGTCTGGTCAGCCATGGTCGGGAATATTTTACAATGATGAAAAATGAATTTGGCATTAGAGCTCAAACCGAGCATTATGTTTACATGGTAAAGCTTCTTGGGATGGCTGGTGAGTTGGAAGAGGCCTATCAGCTAATCAAATCCATAGAAGAACCTGTGAATTCCAGTATTTGGGGTGCACTTTTATCATGTTGTGATGCTCATAAGAATTACGAATTGGGAGAGGTCATAGCTCAGCATCTGTTTAAGAATAAGGCATAAATTAGCAAGTACAGTGTTATGCTCTCTAATTTGTATGCTGGTGATGGGCGGTGGAATGCTGTGAATCAGTTGAGGGTTGAAAAAGGCGGGGACATAAGGAAAATTCCTGGGATAACCTGGATTGGTGGTACAAATCATTGAGAAAAATCAATGCCTGATTAAACTCTCCGTCTCATCTTTGGTTGAGCAATCCCATAAGGCAGCAAAAGATCTAATTCTGATCCAGTCTTCTGAGCACTACTTTCACAAAAGAACAGATAGATCAGTTCAAATTAGTTTCAAAAAGGTATGAACAGAATTTTATCGGAGTTTAGGAAGAAAATTTCCGGAAGGGATTAGTTTTCCAGTAGACTCCTGAGCTATGAAATGATTTATTCCTACAACCGGTGGCTGTTCAGCAGAGGCAGAATCAGTAGCGGAGCGAGCACCCGACGAGGTGGCGCGGCTGCCCGTGCTGGCTCCGCGGGAATTTACAGATTTGAAGCAGCCGCCACTCGCCATTGTTGCAGTCGCCATGAAGAGAGAAGATGAATTTTGGGCATTTTTTTCCCAAATTGTTGGCCTTTGTTTTGGGCTTTTCTTTTTTGGTTTGTTTGTTTTTGTTCTTTTTTTCAATTAGGCCCATATCCATAGACCTGCTTTGTTTTGTGATGGATTAAGCAAACACAGTCCACGGACAAATAGAATAGGCAGTAGCCTTTTTCATTCATGATATATTGTGCAATTACCAAATGAGTTTCCATGAGTATGATGATTAAATGTAAAATTTAACATGAAGTCTATGTAGAAATATTAAATTATTTGTAATCAAAGTCTCCATGGTATTGCCTTCTTTGAATTTGTTAAGCTTTGCAGGAAAGGAGCCCAAAAGGAAGAGCAGAGAATCTAAGAAATTGACTTTATGAGATCCCTTGGGCTCAGGTGAATGTGTCCCATATTGTGGTTAACTTTCGAGTTAAGAAAAGGTTTATGGCTTGATAGGGAAGTAGACTATACAAGGGTTTATGGCATTTTGGTAAAGTCGATTACACATCACTTAAATAACCCTTCAATAGCTAACTTGTTAGAGAAAAATGAATGCCTTTTTAGCTTATATTCTTCCTCGTGTAGTCCTCCCTCCCTCTCTCCCTCTATCTCGTCTTTTGTAAACGTTCTTGCTTTTGCGGTCGTTGACGATTAACGGCCAACAGCCGCCCTAACTGATTAAGATTCCTGGATCCGCCACTGTTTCCTATGTATATTATAATGTTTTAGTAGTTGTTGATGATGATAAAGTGTGTTCTTGTATTTTTTTTTTTTTTTTGCTGGTTTATTATTGATTGATTGCTGAAAAAGTTAGATAATTAGAATGAGAAACTGAAGATGGAGTTCATCCATCTTGAATAAATTGTTAGAATTAGAAACTTTTGTGTGAGGCGAGGGCTTTGTGGGTATTAACTATTAAGCAAGCGCAATTAAAATAAATAAATAAAACTTTCATGGCTTTTTTTGTCAGTTTTATAATGTGTGTGTTTTTTTTCGTAGATAGAGATGTCTGGCTAAGCTCAAACAGTTTACTTATAAGACAGTTTACATATACGTGGATAAGTAAATTTTAGAATAAGAAATTCTTTTCTTGATTAAAATTTGAGATAAGTTACTTATTTGGGTAATGAAAAGCGACTTGAAAAAAAATTCAACTTATTTTTAAGATTAGAAAACATGCAAAGTAAGCACCAATCTGTGGCTTTAATTTGTGCAATAAAGCTCAATATATATTAAACATTATAAGAAGAACTTAGGTTATAAACTATTTAAAGAGGATTGGATCTATTCTTTAGAGAGATTTGATAAAGGATTTTATTTTTATTTTTTATTTTTTACGCGAGAAGTCTGAGTATTTATTTGAATATAATGAGTTCAAGATTAGGACTGAAATTTAAATTATCATTCTTGTTATGGGATTGCTTGGCTATTTATGTATACTCTCCTATCCTACTTGGAAGGATTCTCGTTTTATTTGCTAAATCTTCATATTAAGGTCTGACTTTGTGCAGGGAAGAGATAAATTTTCTTGTTAGTATGTACATGTGCAAACCAATCTACAACTATATCAGAAGTGTCATCCCACATTTTTCCTGATAATGGAAATCATAAAACAGTGGTTAATCAATTAGAATTTATTAATTTTTCCACCCTTAGTTTGTGCTAAATTGTGAGAATGAATTATCAATGCATAAAATAAGAAATCTCCGATACTAAATAACCATGCATTGGGAAGTGCGGGATTGTGGTGCTTTTTGAAGACTCTAAGAACCAAGACGTTATAGAAATACCTGTCCGAAAAACTCTGCCTCGAGTGCATCATGTTATCATGGATACACGTGGGCTGCTTTCCCTTAGTGAGGTGAGGAAACAGAACGGTGTGTAATTCTATTATTAAGTGTTCATGGATAAGTGATAGTATTTGTGGTTCCCACGAATTGTGTAGATAAAAAGTGGTTTGATCGATTATAAACAGTTTATAAACATGTGCTAAATGCTAACAGTAGTGAATTATCATCCATACATTGCTTTGTCAGGGAAATCTTCTTTTGTGTGCACAACAGTGCTTCAGTGTAGGATGTTTAATAGCTCGTCTTGCATTTTATTTTTAACAAACTAAAGCATCCGCATCAAAGTAAGTTCTAGGGTTCAATAGTTAACGGATCGTACCAAGGATGTTTGGTGAAGGAAGCAACTTGTGCCAGAAATAGTGAGTTAGCTGCAAGACTTGAAAAAAAAAATGTTAATGTTCTTTCTATAAACTTATAATGTTAAAAGTTAAACGTTCAAGGATTCAATTGATTCCTATGTTGAATAACAGAACATCCTATGTTGAATAACAGAACATGTATGTTGTAAAGCTGCTAAGACTTCTGTTATATCATGAAGATAAAGAAAGAAAATAATAATCTCTAGAACACTTATATATAAATCCTTGATGACAATCTCAATATCCTGCCTTAAAATTACTTCCTATTATATTGTTTATTCAGCATCCAGAAAGGGAAGTCGTTAATGCACAACTGAACACTTTGATGAAATCTTATGGTTAGTCATGCTTGGAATGGTGCAGCTAGTGGTTGAAGTCAGAGAGAGGCTAAAAAAGGAACACAGTTATCTCCCTGTGGGCAAATTTGGAAGAGACGATGAAGAGATGATCCTGTGGTGTTTGAAGGACCGGAAATTTTCTGCCGAAGGGACTGTCTCCAATTGACTAAGACCATTGTAATTGTGATGTAGTCCTGATTATTCTACCTCAACTATCATCTAACAATTTGTTTTATAAGAGTACAGTCTCCTTGTCATGTGGAAGACATTCCTGAGGACCCACTATCCTTGCTTCTTTTTATCTCTTTCCTTTCTCCCATTGCCGAGCTGCATTTATTTAATTTTTGGTTTCTTATCAAGATTTTCATTTGTACCGAGGAAAGTCAATTTTAAATGTCAACAAAGCCTAAATTGCACTTCTCCCTTGAATGTGATCCCATTGGTCAACTTTCACCTTTCTATTTTTTCAGAGAATGAAGATTTATTTTGATGTCTGTTATCTTAAAATTTTCCTGCAATCTATTCAGAGATGGCATCACGAATTTGGTGTGTCAGAAATGTCAGAAGAATCAGTTAAACCTGTAGCTGAAACTGGAATTGCCTATGTGCATGGCTATCTTGATGTATATGACACGCCAGTGCTAATAGTGGAAGCATCCAAGCATTTCCCTGAGGTAAGTCTCCGTTGGTTAGTGTTTTTTTATTTTTATAGAATTTTAAAAATCTAAGAAAGTTTATGCAAAAAACCAGGATTGTGAGGACACTTTTCAGTTCTTTTCCTTTGGTCGATGAAATTTGTTATGAAGTGTTAAATATAACTTGTATTGCGATCAAATCTAAATTGAAAACCTTTTCATTCTTCTACATCAAGTAGATAGTAGCCAATGATTCATGAATTATCAACTTTTATAAAATATAAGTACACATATATCTAGGTCTAGTTGTTTCCTCAATAGTTTAGGTCAATGATAATCGAACTATTAGCTGCTGTTGGTAACTGCAGTGTTGAAAAGCTGGGGGATAACAAACCTCTAGGCATAGTGCTCATTCGATGGCAGTCTCTTCTGCTTTTCCATTTCACTCTTTTCTACATTTTTCCTCTATCTTGTACTTTAGCTAGTTACTGGCTGGTATCAGCTGCATCCCGGTTGCTTACTTTATTTCCTTAATACTTTAGACTTACATTATGTCTCTTTGAAAAGTTATTCTAAGACAGGATAATAGCTGGATGATATATTGGTGAATTGAATACAAAACAAAATGAAGCTACAATAAATACTTTCTGGAATGAGAACCAGATAGTTAAAGAATAGCTATTGCATGGCTATTGAAACTTTTTATTTGCTTTCAACTCAATGGTTTTTTTGAAAATGTACCTTTGTTTTAAAATTTTGGATTTCATGCATGGTTATTGTTGGACAATTCACACGTTTCATGGTTTTTATGAATTTTTTTAAAGTATCCATTTTGAGGCTTACACCTATTAAATGGAATCATCTATATTGATGTTATCCTTCAAATACCTGAACGCAGGAGCCTGATCATCGTGAAAATGAGAAGCTCTGTGTTTTTCTGATTGAGAAGGCACTGAGAAAATCCATGTAAACATGAGTTTTNGGGCTACAGGATCTCTCTGTCCTATTAAGAAAAGTGAGACCTCATTGAATTTCATGCTATCCAAAATCCATGTAAACATGAGTTTTGAATTCTACTCCAAGGTTTGGTACTCTGCTGACATTTGTTTTCCAGTGTCTTCCCCACTCCTGTACTCAAAAAGTCGCTTCTGACTTCAAGAACAAGCTTAACATAAAGAAGTTGCTCCTTTTTATCGTACATAAAGTTTTCTCAGTCCACTTCACTTTTATGGTTTGATGTGATTCGTTGCTAATGTTTTGTAGGTGAGATTTTGCTCGGTAAAGACTGTAACGGAGGAGTATTTTACAGCAGATACCAATCCTTCTAAATTTAAAGAATGAAGAAACAAAGATGTACATGGTATGGAAGGCTTTGATAGTCATGAATGTCGTGAACATTATAGAAGGTAATCTGTGTTTAGATAGAAACTGATCAGAATTTTGCGCTGAAAATCAGAAAATGAAAAGGGTTCCTGAAAAATCATTGATAATTAAAGAGTGAGCTTGCCAATGTGGGTTTTAGGCATTACTTAGGTGGTGTATTCAATTGAAATTTTTAAATATTTTAAAGACTTTTAAGGATTTAAAAAATGTAAATGTATTCAATGTAGACTTAAACTCTCTAAAAGTTTTAATGTGTTCAATAGAGATTTTTATAAAGACTTCTAAAAAATCTTTAAAAGTTTCGATGTATTCAATTAAATTTTTTTATAAGTTTCAAAAAGTCATGTGATATTCAAAATGTTAATAACTTTTAAATATTTTCATTTTTGTCTCCAGGTACTAATTTTAAAGCAAAAAGTACAAGATTTTGGAAGAATTTAACAGAGTTTATATATTGTCCTTTAAATATTCTCTTTTTTCTTTCGTTCTATGAACATTACGATCACTATTATATTAAAAGAGAGGATGGACAAAACACTGTTTATTTTTGTACCTTTCATTTCACACTTAAATTGGTTTGTCACTATTCATTAATTGTGTTGTGTACTATTCATCCATAAATATTAGTGTGAAAAAAAAAACAAAATTCCTACAATTATTGATTTTGAATGTAGGAAAAAAAAATCATGGATGGCAGCGCTGACACTGTGTTTGCATGAATGCTGGAGGAACCGTCGCCATCAGTGGCGGAGGCATGGCGACGATAAGTGGTTGTGAGGTGGCAGAAATGGCCAACTTCTTCAGCCATATGTTCAACGAAATCCACCATATTTCTCAATTTTCCACCTTCGGGAAGATCATCCACAATGTCCTCCGTCACTTTCTCCACGTCCTCCACTACCTTTTCTACTGCATCCACAACGTGCTCTATTGTCTCCACCGTGGTTTCAATCTCATCTATACATTAAAAACAAATTACACATGACATATTTGTTAGGGAGGATCAAATAATATTAATAAATAAAAGAACTTAAAATTCTTTTAATTATGCTTTCGACTATAATCTTATACAGAAAATGTACATAAAGATTTAGAATATTTTTTTATACTTACTTTTGAGGTTCATTAATGATCCCATTTATGGCTGAAGAAAGGTAGAACTACTGCAACTACAAATCCTAGAATCCAGTTTCTGCATAAAAATCAGATGAAAAACAAAACAATTTTAGCACTAGATTCAGATTGATTAATTTATAAAGGCTGTATACTTCAAAGTTTTATGCTATGCAATTAGACTTATAAGAAATTGAAAGGAGGGTCGGAAGGAGGAGGCACTGCTGTGTTTACAAAGTACAAACTTTAGGAAAATCCCCAAAAAGGGCGTGTCTTCAGAGACTCACAGGGACGTTGTTTTTTTTTTCGTGTTTCCGCGTCGTGTTCGAGATTTTTTTCTACTTAATTACATTTAACACAAATTAAATACAATTTCACTTCTTAATAATATAATTCAAAAACATTAGAAAACATTCAATTTCATATATACATGAAAATCAAAATTCCTTTCGGGGGCGTTGCCTTCGAGCCCCCACAAGGGGCGCTGCCCTCTTGACCTGATCGGTCAAGTCGATTCCTATTGAGGGCGTTGCCCCTGAACCTCCACGAGGGGCGCTGCCCCCTCGACTGTCGTGATCTGTCACGTCAATCCCCGTTGAGAGTGTTGCCCCCCGAATCCCCACGAGAGGCTCTGCCCCTCAACCCCGCCTTTCGGGGCATTGCCCCCAGCTTTCGCTGCCGTCTCGACTCCTGCGACCTTGATATGTCGATCTCATTTCGAAACGGCAGACCATTTGCATAACAACAACAAAATAAATAAATAAATTATGAAAATTTTGTTAATTTTTGATATTTCATATGCATTTGAACTATCTCTCTTTCACACACACATACAAACATAATTAGCATTTTCATTGATTGACATTTCATTTGGGTTTAAATGCTCAACAAATATTGAGTTTTTAACGCCCTGTGTTTATTTATTTACTTTTATTGGAGAAAAAGAAATCAAATTCAGGACTCACTCAAATATAAAACAATGTTATAGCTTCAATTAATGAATATATACAAGTATTACATCTTGTCTTTTGTTTTGGGACCAATTTCCAATTTGTCTTCCATTATAGAGAAGATAAAATCAAATTCTACAAAATAGTAACAGAGATTGCGAACTTCAATTATTCACGAAGAAGAAAATGTGCATTGAATAGCAGATTAAGATGAATAAAATAGAGTTTTTGGTTCTAATTTCGATTATGAGATTGCTAATTTTTATATGAAATAAAAAAATGAGAGATTTAATTACAATTTGGACTTAGTGGACACCACGTCGATCCTCGTGTCCG
This sequence comes from Fraxinus quadrangulata, assembly GCA_903798255.1. Classification (NCBI taxonomy): domain Eukaryota; kingdom Viridiplantae; phylum Streptophyta; class Magnoliopsida; order Lamiales; family Oleaceae; genus Fraxinus; species Fraxinus quadrangulata. Next base: position 10,202 of record CAIGRB010153010.1, on the reverse strand, counting down.
CACACCATGCCCCTAGTGTTCGTACAGTGCGGACACCACACTCCGCACTGTACAGAGTTTTTTTTTTTTGCTTAGTGTTAAAATTGAGAGGAGAAAATTTCGAAGTATTTAAAAAAAAAATTTCCACAATTGTCGACTAGAAACACGCCTAAAAATTAAAATGATTTTTGAATATATTTTGTGGTACTGAATTAAATCAGACAAATTTAGACTTTCTGTTTGTTAATTTATTTCTTTTATACAAATATGTGTTTGAAAATTTTGTAATACTATTTCTCATCTAATCTTAGCATTGAAGATGCTAATATTACTTTAAAAATAGCATAACCCGTGCATTGCATAGGGCAAAAACTAGTCATGATTAAAAGTTTATTATTTTTTCTTCTACATGT